>JACEII010000032.1:916761-955533 GCA_014332785.1 Antheraea mylitta | reverse complement strand
ATACATATATAGTTATAATTCATTCCAAATTTTTCATATATATTCGTCCTGTCTATCCTTCTAGTTTTATTACGCCCTGTCGCATAATCTTAACCGATCCTGAAAGTATTATTTTGCTGCGCGCATTTTAATTTCTGACCGACATTTGTCATGGTAATTTTTCCACTTCTAAGTGTGTTAGAGTAATTGTAGATAATCTATAATCTTCACCAATAAATTTAAATATATAAAAATTCAGTGTCATCATGTTTGTCCATGATAAACTCCGAAACTACTCAACCGATCTTTATGAAGCATTGGCATTTTTATGTACGCTTTCTTTCAACTTGAGAGATGCAACAATATATACTTCGGTTAATGGTCTCAATATTTTTAATTACATATGGAATGATGTTGATTATTGTTATTAATTGTAAGCTTCATCAGTCTCGAACAGATGGCACTTTAATTTGTTGACGAAAAACTGTAGAACGGAGTGTTTCAGATAACTCATAGATGACGTCACGTTTTAATTTCTTTTTGAACTTCAGTTTTATTTTATGGCGCACGTGTACTGTTAGTCTGTAATTCAACATATAATAACTGATCCAAAGCAACACATGGCCGGATCAGCTAGTAGACTGTAAAATGCGAAATCAATTTATGAAATCTATTTAAAGTAGTTCCTGATAACGTCGCGTTGAAACAACTTTTGCTTTGTTTTCTGAACTTGTGAGGAAGTTTGTTGTAAAACCAAATACTATTACCTAAAAACTGTTACTGGTTCTACTGAGTCTGAAACATGGGACGACGAGTCTGTTACACTTTTTAGAAAAGATTATTATATTTGAAAGTTATCTCAGTACGCGTTGGACAAACAGAACTATAGAAAAATATAAATATCATGTCAACTATACATATAGTAAAAATGTAAATCTAATGTGTCTGTACTCTTTAGGTTTTTGTGGACAAAAAATGTTGCAGGTGTCTTGGAATAAGTAATACAATACATTTCAATCATTTTTAGAGATGTCTGTCTGTTTGTTTGAACACACATCACTGCTAAAGTATCCGTTCACGATAAAACTTCACCAAGAAAATCGTAAAGCATATCGTCGAGTAACATTTAGTATTGGTTTCATTAAAATCGATTCATTATATCAAAAAATATTGTAATTTTAATGACGACGCGACTTAGTACGATTACGGATTCACGCGAACGTAGTCGGGGTTACAGCTAGTCACTCATAAAGATGCAACTGTAGACAAAGACACAGGCGACAGCTAGTGTACGTGTAAAGGACAAAATTTATATTTCGCTCGCATTCAAAGCTGCTGGAATAGAATGTAGGCGGTTAGCGTTTCGTAACTGAATCGTCCTCGCAGGAACACGCGAGTTCTGGCGCAAGCGACCGTCGGCCCGTTACGATCTTTGACGATAAACTCGATCATATAATACTAGACTCATAACAATCAATTATACATTATTTCTCCATTATATCTACTGCTAACAACATATATATTTCCTCATGGCCCAATGATTTTAACACTACTACAGTGTTAAGAGATCGGTCAGCAAGCGCACATTTCATATCACCTTTATAACTCTTACATAACGAAACTACTACTACAAGTTATACTATTGCAATAACAAATGTATTTCAAATTACAAGACTACGTTTTTTTTATATCATATAGGAGGCAAACCAACAGGCGGGTCACCTGTTGTTAAGCGATCATCGCCGTCGATAGACACTAGGAGCCCCAAAGGAGTCGCACGTGTGTTGCCAGCCTGTGTCTGGGGGAATGGAGAGAAAGGAAGAGGGTTTAGAGGAGAGGGGAAGGGAGATGGGTCTCCGGCGCACTCAGTGTCCGTACGAAACACAACAATGCAAACACTGTTACTTCACGTCGGTTTTCTGTGAGAGGGTGGTGCTACCCCGGGTGAGCCGACCCATTCATGCTGAAACCAATAATAGCTTCAGCGTGGCTCTACCACCTGCAAAGTACACCTACGTACACATAACCTTTGTGACATATAATCTACTGAAGAATATAAGTATATTCCAGTATAAGTATATAAGTAAGATCCACACTTATGTGATAAAATTAATTGTAAGTTGAATATGAAAGTTATTGGAGACGTACATTGTACAATTTTATTATGGAGTAGTAGTGTCCGCCGCTACGTCTTCGTGAAATTTATTACAAAAATACAATGAATAATAAAATCATCTGAATGTATATATCTGAACTCTCGGGATTCGACGTGAACCCGTTCATCATCATCTTTCATTTTACAGATATGGATTACTGGGTGCGTCAGGTTGCGGGAAGACAACACTTCTATCTTGCATCGTCGGGAGACGAAAGCTGAATAGCGGAGAAATATGGGTTTTAGGAGGGAAACCTGGTACTAAAGGTAAAAGAAACGTGTATATAATTTACACACGGTGGAAGAGAAACCTTCAAAGAATGATATAATATTCATATTAATAATACATCAACGCGTGTTACATATTTCAATTTCCGAACTCACAGTCTTCCGCCGACCTCATTTCCCTTCCTTTGTTTCATTTGGCCTCCATCTTGATCGCGGACGCAACCTAACGCATCAACGTATATGGTGCTCAAAAAGTATATACGGGATACATCGCTAGATTAAACATATTAAACTCTGGTGTAAATGGGTTGCTACCCTGCTGGGTAGCAGTAGATTAGCCTCAGTGACAACCATCTTGGTAAGGCAAAGAAGTTCGAAAATTCTCATCTTTGTCGTATTGTGAAGATGCGGAATTATCTCCCAGCCAGTGTATTCTCTTCCTCATATGATTTGGCTTCCTTCAAACGAGGCGTGAAGAAGCACTTGTACAGGTCGGTGTGATAGCGACGACTGCCATTGCTATTTAACACTGACAGTCACTGTTATTTATGAACTGTACTGTACTTTCCACCAGGTACCGTGCAGTAATTTTGCTGAACCAATCGCAATAAATAAAGCATTCGGTTTTAGCTATGTTTTGTCAATCAGTAATTTGATTTTATATTGTTTTTTTTTTGTGATTTTGTTAATTGAATGTTTTTGTTCGTAAAGGGTCAGGGGTACCGGGCAAGCGTGTTGGATACATGCCTCAAGAGATAGCGCTCTACGGCGAGTTTACCATCAAAGAGACGATGATGTACTTCGGCTGGATCTTCGGAATGGAGACAAAGGAGATCGTGGATCGGCTGCGATTCCTCCTAGACTTCCTAGACTTGCCCAGCGAGAACAGAATGGTGAAGAATTTAAGGTAAGTTGACAAAATCGAACAGTTTTTCTCTTGTATTCTACTTTTGGTAACCGATCTTTTATGTCAATTGTCGGCAAACTCATCACTCAGAAAGGGCAAATATAAAAAAAAGTTGTGGCAGTCATAAGGACTGAAAGGACTCAAAGCAATAAAATAAATGTGTTCTCCTTTGAATTTTCATATTAATTATAAAGTAAATAACAATATTTAAATTTTAGAATTTGTTTGTTGAAATTATAAGCACTAGTGTTGTTTTCATATATATCGGTATTCGGAGCAATAATTACATATATTTTCATAAAGTCTATTGATCAATGAAACATATGATGAGCTGCAAAATATCAATACTATTTGTACACAGGCCGCTATACTACGCCTCGTTAGTCTGACACAAGCCGCCTAAGCGCAATACAGCTGATCACGCTTTCTAGTATGTCATGACACGAAATTATAAATGTACTTATATCCTGTCAATAATACCGATCAAGCGCCTAAGGAAGTTTTTACTTCAACAGTACAAAAATAATGTTTATTCAAAGAGGAGTTTTTAAAACTTACAATTTGTTTTACTAGTGACAAATACGTATAGTTTACTAGCTAGCTACTTGATAGCTGTAGCCTTGCGTTTTAAAAAACAACTTGTATCTTACAAGGCAATTATATAATACTAGCCTCTGCCCGCGACTTTGTTCGCGTGGAATACTTACTTTAGGCTAACGCTAACACGTAGCGGAAGCTTTCAAGAAGAAAAAAAAAAGATTTTTAAACATTCTTCATTGGTGCTCCGCTTCTATTAGTCTTAGCGTGATGATATATAGCCTATAACTATTCTCGATAAATGAGCTGTATAACATTGAATGAATTTTTCAAATCGAACCAGTAGTTCCAGAGATTACTCTCTACAACGCCACGTCACAAACTTTACCTCTTTATAATAGTAGTATAGATTCCGTATATGCACTAAACATTGTTTGGAGGAACCACATTGAAAATTAAAGAGCCGCGATTTGCCGACAACTATTCTAGAATCTTCTAAATGTCCTTGTAACTGTTCTAGATGTTATTATTGCCATTGTAGAATTCATGCTGCGTGGTATTCTTTCTCTTTCACTTGTGCATAATAACCGAACTATATTACGTAAAACACCACCAATTTTACAAAACGCTAGAGGGCCCTACGGACTTTGTTATGACTTGATAAAAGAAATATCCTAAAAGTCAACCACAGCGCCACCTACCGATTCCAATTGTGAATGTAAAATTCTTGATTTCTCTTGAACACACACAAAAATGTCATCAAAATGTGTCCAGCCGTTTAAGAGGAGTTCAGTCACATATACACAGCCAGAATAATTATGTATAAAAAGATAGAGTGAAATAAAACAAGATTACATACATGACAGACTAAGATCCCGCCAAAAATTCCCAATCGATTTTCATAATTTTGTTATAACCGGGTTCAAATCGAAACAAATCTATTCAATTTAGGTTCTTGGAAATCATTTGTGGTCGTCAAAACAGTAGCTACCAACGGTTCGGCCAAAAACACGTTCGTTTTTGTAATTTATTATTGTCACAGTCTTGTTTAGCTGATTACAAAAAAGAGTGGCATTTCTAGATATGTCAAAATAAGAGCTTTTTACTAAATTAATGTCAAAGTTACCTACACTTATAATAAAAGAGATTTTCTTTAATGTTATCTATGTATCCATCGCGGCTAATCTCCGAAACAATTGGATCAATTTCAAAATAAAAACACTATTCAATTTAGGCCTTGAGATGGCATTATGACTGTTAAAACTACTATTGATTTGGAAAACAACACAGTCATCGAGAAGAACCAGCAAGAAACTAGATCTGGTTTTTTTTTCATTATACATATTTTTACAAATATAGATAGTTACATTCGTTTTTAGCGGATGCACAGAGAGGGGTGTCATGTCACGACATCACCATCGTTCACGTTTGATCAACCTTTCTCTGGTAGATAACTGATCTTATAAAAAGTAACTTAGGATACTTTTATTCTAGAAAAACAGGTTAGGGTAAAAAATAAAAAATACGGTATAAATATAATAACTTACAGAAGTAGCACCCAGAAACGCGTGCACCCCACACATACCTTAATATTGAAATATATTATTTTCTAAATTCCAAATGAATAAAGAAAAATAAAATTAAGGAGAATAAATAATTGCTGTATAGAAAAGTGTGCCATTCACTATATTACAACAGCTTAAATTAATAATTATAGATTTTATACAAATTTGTTCAGTCATTTTCCTCAAAAAGTAGGTTGCGACGAGTTGACTGGTTGAGTTTTACTATAGATAAACAGAAAGTGGCTTTCCGATTAACAAATATATGTAACTTAAAGACATGAAGAACGTAAAATTCTTAAAAAAATCAATGCGTATTCAGAATTTTATTCGTTAACTGTTATCGGTTACTTGGGTCTTTTGATTTTCAAAGTTAACCCGTACCGAACGCTGCACATTATAACAGACGTCCGCGACACATTTTTACCGACCCGCCCGATTAAATAACGGCAGTGAACGATCAGTACCAGCCTGTGTCTCCAAACAGAGCGTGCTCACGCCCACGCCCGCGTAACTACAAATCACGCCGCCGCGGTCTGGGGTTAAATTTCGCTCCCGCACACCATATTAGGCCCCCTCGGCAGTGGCTGAAGCCTAGGTCCGTTCCCTCGGTGGAGCCCTCGAGGACGTTGCTTGCGCGATACCGTGACACAAAATCTTACATCTCTGCAACAACGTTACACATATCACCTCCACACACGTGCACGCATACATGCTTACACATGAAAGTGGAAGGGTTTTATTTTCCTTACGGAACTGCAATAGCTTAGAAAAAATATCCGATACAAAGTACAAATGATTTGTTGAGGTATGAATGCTTGTTACAAATATATGTTTAAATAACTGATATGAGTATGAATATGTAGCTTAGGTCACATAGGTCGCGAATTGCATGAATCAGGCAACAGCCTAAGCCGAGGTGTGCCGTGCACCCTTAAGCTAGTTGTCTAAACAAAACTGAGTGCCTTAAGCGCTCGCCTTAGTTGTCCGGTGAAGCTGTTAAAAACCTTCAAAGTGAAAAGGTTTAAACGTTGTCTATTATAAAGTGATTGTACTAATACGTCCATACGACCTAAGAATATATTATATTGTTATTGAATAAATACTATTTATAATCCGAGATAAACAACGAAATATTTATATCGATAAATCCTAATAATTAATATAATAAAACGTACATATATCATTGTTCCTAAAGATATAGATTAGATTTTATATATTCTAAAACTATTTGCTTGATAATACCGCTGGTTAGCTGGAAGAAATGCTTTATAGCATTAAGCTCGCCAGTGTACAAAGAAAAAAAAGAGTGCAATAAAGTATTCAATCATTCATATAAATGCAGATAAAGTCGCGTGCTAGCAACAATATTAATAATAAGATAAAGGTAATATTAACTCACGGAGAATGTGGCTTTCTAGCAGTGAAATAATTTTAATAATCGGCTCAGTATTGCCAGAGATTATTTCATACTAAGAAATATTGTAACAATAGTTACTTAAAATTGAAAAACAGTGCTTGACATCTGTCGATATTGGCCGATGTTTTTAACCGACTTCAAAAAAAGGAGGAGGTTATCAATTCGTCTGTATGTTTTTTTTTTTTTTTTATGTTTGTTACCTCATAACTTTGGACTGGCTGAACCGATTTTGATGATTCTTTTTTTATTTGAAAGCTAGTGCTTCCCGTGTGGTCCCATTTTTTGTGATAAACAGATATACATTGGTGGTTAAGTCGCGGTGGCCTAGTGGTTTGACCGATGGAATATTATTGCGATATCCGCAGGTTCGAACCCCGGCATGTACCAACGAATTTTTTGGAATTCGCGTACATTTACTAATTTAAATTGGTAACACAATCGGCTGACGGTGAAGGAAACATCGTGAGGAAACCTGAACCCTGAGAAATGTTCTTGTTAGTACTACTGTATGTAGGAAAAATATAGAACAGTGTATTTCTCAGAGTTTGAAATCGCAAATACGTCGTGGGCTGGCGTGGTGATTACACCCATACCTTCCTTCGGGAAGAGACATATGGCTCTGCAGTAGGTCTCTTAGATACTAATGATGATGATGATTTAGCCTTACGTGAACACATACTACTTGTAGCCATGATTAAAAGACCACAGTTTTCTGATTAATTATTGTCACTTGAGAAATTAGTTACAAAACTTGTACATAAGACTGTCTTAGATGACTTAAGATATCATCTTAATAATCTGTGATGTAATACCTCGAACACTATTGCAATATAATATTGATAGACTCATTCAAACCATATATTCATTATTAGAATGGCAAGAGTTTTAAATGTTTTATGATATGGCACATTTTAACGCTCAATTTTATTGGAGAAATGAAGATGTAACAATGATTTGACTGAGCGAAAGTTAACATATATTTATATAACTTAATGGTGACTTTGCAATAGTATTTATCGAATAAATCCTAACTAATGGTGTGCATACGAAAGTTGGTTTATTTGTTTTACGCCTTAATTTCTCAACCGAATGAAAATTTGCTTACACGTTCTGAGGAGTACAGAAAAGAGCATAGAGTAACTTTCGTCCAAATATAAGTACTTGTTCCCTATGGATCGGTTAAATCTATTGTAACCCCTGGACTGTCCAAAACCACAAGGGTTTGAACTTCATATGAATGAATGTAGACCGTACAAAGCACTGGTTTACAAAATTTTAACAGCATAAGCTTTAAAAATACCATATTTATTATAGAATTTGAATAACTTGAACAATAACAAATGATGTCATGTAAAATATTAATAGAAAATTGATAGATATTTAAAAACGTAATCCAACACTTTAAGGTGAATATGTTAAGGTAGCTCCATGACTCTATTTGGGGGGTTATTCATCGAAATGTTTTGCATACTTAATGAGGAAAGTGGAATCTCCCAACTGCCATGTGTGTAGACAAGTTAAGGATGTTCACCACTTAATGACAGAGTGTGCCAAGAACAAAATCGAAAGAGAGTCGTTGATAAACAATATGAAAAGCAGTTGCATTGGTATTGAAACAGCATCTTGGATGAACCTAGTTTGAGTAAATCTAAGGTGCCGTTCTGACTTGGTAATAATACCTCATTAGCGACTCTCCAGATGGAGCTACAAAGATTGAGGAACAATGGAGATATGTTCGGCGGAATAAAATTCCTTACAAATAAAAACAATTGAACTGGGTCTTAAAAAAATAATCGAAGGGTTGATGCAAGCGAAGCTGCGTGCAAAAGGTAGTTATATAATAAATAACAAATAACTTGTAAAATTGTATGAAAATCGGTTCAGTAGTTAAGGCTTAGACCCGTTACAAGCAATTAAGTAGCGTACAAACAGTAACCCATTGAAATATTGACTAGCTTTGTGTGAACAAAACAGTGTATAAATTAAATTGGTTACACTTCTTTGTTCTGCATATGACCGTTTATTTACTATGCGTTTTGTTACTTTACCACGCGTTATACGGCTTATTTAATTTGTTTAACTACATGTATAAATAATTTACTTCATAATAGCTTTTGCTCGAGACTGCTTACGTCAAAATGGATTTATTATTTTTAATGGGTTCTGCCTGCTTTGTCCAGATTGTTTATGGGGTTACATTTGATTTTTAAAGTATTACTTCTTATGTCACGTTAGGGATAAATTTTCGATACGTATTAAGTGTAATGTAGTATATAATGTAATGTGTCTGGATCTAGTAGTATACCAAAATGAATCAATTTATAGTTAAGAATTTATACTACGGGACTTCGTATAGTATATGGTTTATGAGCATTCTCATATATACATAATATAAGTAAGCCAAAGAAGTTTCACTTTCTCTGCGTGTACACCCTGATACGTGACTGTTTTTTTTGTTTATAGTTTATTTACACATTCTGAATTTTATAATTATTGCTTAGGTTATAATGAAAGGCATAATTATATGTAGTAAATATTATACTCTGAAAAATTCTATATTCCTCAGTTAAAGTCACAACAAAATCGGTTCAGTAATTTATGAGATTAGAATAGGCAAACAAAAAATACTTGTAATTTATTTATATCCAATAAATTAATAATCGGGTCATGGAAGTTTCTTTAATGTTAAGTCTTACAAATGTTATGAATTTTCTTGTTTTTTATTAAAACTTCCGTGACACTCTGTACCGCTTTTCGTGTAGCTCAGGATGGCACAAAAATAAAAAGAATTTTTACACATATCTGGTAATCACTAGATCGACATGATCAAATTGTGACCAAACTCCAATTCCAAATAAATAAAGAAAAAAACGTTATATTATAAAATGTAAGTTACATTTGGATATTGACAAGTATGTTTTAAGATTCATATATTCTACAGTAATCGCTCTATTTAAAAAGTACTTCGTAAATTGCGCGTAAAAATATAAAAGTAGCCGATAGCAACCAAAGATAACATACCGTGCAATTAATCAATACTTAATACTTTTTTTTTTTTGCGATATGTCTACGCTATTGACCCAGGAAGGTCTTAACAGCTTCACCGGACTACTTTAATACTTAGTAATATTATAAAGAGGTAAAGTTTGTGAGTTTGTGACGTTGTAGGGGGTAATATCAGGAACTACTTGGTCCGATTTGAAAAATTCTTTAATTGCTATATAGCTCATTTATCGAGGATGGTTATAGGCTATATATCATCACGCTAAGACCAATAGGAGCGGAGCAACGATAAAGAATGTATAAAAATCGGTGTGTTTTTTCCTCTTGAGAGCTTTCGCTGCATATTAGTTAGCCCACTTTAACTATGTGTATGTTAACTATGTCCACGCGAACGAAGTCACGGGCAGAGGCTAGTATATATTATACATAATAAATAGCTCTTATGTTAGAATCAATAGTTTCAGAGGTTCCTACAAAACAAAACTTTTACCTCTTCTTCATAGTAATATTTATTAATAGATAGTTATTCCATTCAATTATTTACTGCTTCCGTAATATTATTTTCTTAACACTGTAACGATTTATCCAGCGCTACTTTAAATATCTTTCATATTTCTGTAGTGATAACTTTTTTGACCGGGTTGACTGGTTTTTCGTGGGAGGAAATTTATGGGTTCGCGTGACCGATGACCTCGACATGTTCGTGAGTTATTGCGCTTGCGTCGGCAACTGTATTGAGTTTGGGCAGTCCACCATATTATGTAACATTATTTAATAAACTATATAGTATATGTTATTTTAGATTATTTAGGGGTCGGCAACGCGCATGTGACACTTCTGATGTTACAAGCGTCCATAGGCTAAGGTGACCGCTTTACACCAGGCGGCCCGCATGCTTATTTGCTACCGACGTAGTATAAAAAAAACTGTACGAAAATGTATAGAATCATTGCTCAGAGTGGGAATAGACGTGAAAAGTAGACTAATGTTAATAATTTCTATTTACAAGTTACGGATTTTAAATAATTGAAATTATACATTTTTTTTTTTCGTATAATGACAGACAAATGAACAAGTGGGCAAGTTATTTTTCGATTTGATTTACGATTGCCATTATTGAAGAAAGAAAGAGAAAGAAAGAAATACTTTATTGTTGGAACAAACATACACTTAAGTTGAATTAAACAAATTAGTTAAACACAAAAAATACATTTGAAAACTAAAAATAAATGTCCAACAATTGGCGAACCCATTCAGCAAAAATGTGCAATACCGTAGTACTGCAGCGCTGATTTTCGATGGGAGCCGATATGTTGATAAACGGACGTTCAGACGGTCATATTAATGTAAATATAAAATTAATAACGAACAAAAAAAGTAAAAATTACACTTAACACGTCACGGAAAGTCACACTAAAGAAGTATGGTTACTGTAATCACAAATGTAAGACTAAATAATACAGAATTAGTTTTAGAAGTAAAAAATACTCACCAACAAGATGAGCGTACAATAGAACTGCCTGAATATATTATACGTCACTGTAATTACTGAGTTTGAATTTGCAATAGATAGTGCTTATATAAGAGTTTAAAGCTAGTTTTACTCTGTTTGGATCGATATGGTGGTGGGATGTTGTTCCAACAACGAGTGGCGGCATATTTGAATGACCCTCTGAAAGCGGTAGTTCTATGGAAAGGTATCGATAATGGCTTAGTAATGGTGCGTGAACATGAAAAATATGTGTGATTATCATGTCTCCACTCTAACTTGGCATACAAATATTTTGGAATTTTGGTTATTGCGTGATAAAGTGGAAAAAATACCCGATTTTTAAACATCCTTCATTAATGCTCCGCTCCTATTGGCCTTAGCGTGATTATATATAGCCTATAACCATTGTCGATAAATGGGCTATATAACATTGAAAGATTTTTTCAAATCGGACCAGTAGTTCCAGAGATTACCCCCTACAACGTCACAACATCACAACGTCACAAACTCACAAACTTTACCTCTTTATAATATTAGTATAAATAGAGGTCTGTCGTTATGTAATCACACAACAACTACTTACTGTATAGATTTCTATCATTTTCTTATTAGTTTGCCTTCGTAGCTACTTACTTGGTTATCTGAAAAACAAAATGAAAAGACGAGGCAGCCATAAGTACTGCCAACAGAAATGAAAACTTATGACAATGGAATAACTGTGTGTTCTCTTTTAAATTTCTGAATAAATTATAGTCTTTTTTTTTTTTTTTTTTTTTTTACGTGGGGAAATCCCTTATGGATATCCCACCCTCCCGGGGGAGAGAGTGGGTTATGTCCGACTCGCACGGACTAAAACCCCACGGTGTACCGACAGACCGTGATGTTGGGGCGGCAAGGGATCGATCTAAGCTATTCCCCTTAGATAGCCGCCCCAACGGTCCGCCCAGCGGAAGGTGGCCGCCGGGCTCCTACCTATAGAGAGGCAGCTGGGCACACACCAACTGCCTCCCCCACGTCCGCCAGACCTGTGCAATGAGGGGATGAGCCCCCCGACTGCATCCCCTCAGGTCCGGCTACGGTGGCAGGAGGAGTTGGGCAAAGCGCCGCCTCCTCCTGCCGGTCCTCCGATGGCGAAGACGCCCACTGAGGGGGTCCGCCTCGCGGGCCCTCTCCGCCGCCTCCTTTTGCGAGATGACTTCCTCGCAAAAGGAGGCCACTGCTCGCCATGCCTGCTCGCTGCCGAGCATGGACAAAACCACGCTCGGCAGCGACAAATCTTCTCCTACCGCCACCGCCAGAGTGCGGCGCTCCACCTCCCATGCAGCACATTCAGACAGAGTGTGCTGCGCTGTATCCTCCTCAGCGCCGCACTCGTGACAGGCGGCGGTCGGCTCCCTGCGAGCGATCCGGTGCAGGTACCACCCGAAACAACCGTGTCCAGTCAGCACCTGCACCAGTCTGAACGTCAGGGAGCCCCACTCGCGACCAATCCACTCCCGCAGGACCGGGCGGACGGCGTCAACAGTGTACGTTCCGTAGCGCGCGTCCGCCAGGTCCTGCATCCACCTCTCGACTGCCTCCTCCCGCAATTGCCGTCTCTTGCACCCTATCTCCCTGGGAGCCGGAGGCTCCCCACTACGTTTCCTCGCCGCCGTGAATTCGTACACAGCGGCGAGAACACCTGCCTCCAGCTCCCAAGGAAGGGAGCCGGCGAGCGCAAAGGCCGCCGCCGAGGACACCGTCCGGTACGCCCGGATCATTCTCAGTGCCACCGTGCGCTGCGCACTGCGCAGCGTGCGCACGTTGGCGGCACCGAGGGCGTCTGCCCAGACCGGTGCCCCGTAGGCGGCCATCGCCTGCACGACTCCCATGAAAAGTCGCCGGCACCCGGCACCCGGCCCCCCAATATTGGGGAGCAAGAATAAATTATAGTCTGAATTATCTAAATTTCACATATATTGTCACACAGAATAATAATTACGTATAAGGAACGATTTCAACACAAACTATAAGTATTAGATGTTCACGGGGTTTGTTATTCTACGTATAGCTAGTCTGACACAAGCGCAATACAATCGGTCATGTTTACTTACATGTCATGACGCAAAATAAATTTATCTCCGTCAAAAAAATTCCGCTCAGCGCGCCTAAAGAAGTTTTAACTTCAAAAAACTGACATGTATTTATTTTTCCGAGTCTCAGATATACCGACATACATTTTTATATATGGATAATAGAACAACGCCTGACTTCGTCCTTATTAAATTACAATAGAAAACTAAATAATAAAATGTTATAGTTATAATATATATAAATTAGTGACATCTAGTGTTGGGTAATATGGATTGAATTTCATGGCATTCAAGTAACAGGGCTTGCATCGTTGCGTTTCGATCGGTTAGTGAGAGCAACGGAGGCCCACCATGCTCTCTCCCTACCTCTCCCATCCCACCTTTCCTACTAACATATGCTGGCAACGCATTTGCGTCTCCCTCGGTGTTGCTAGTGTTCATGGACGGTGGTGATCACTTAACATCAGGTGACCCACCTGTTCGTTTGCCTCCTATGATATTTAAAAAAAAGAATAGACAACCTTATTTAACATAACACGAGATTTTTGTCAAACTCTAAAACCTATAAAAAACGTTTGTTTTCGTATTATATCGTAACTGGCCTTAATTATGTTATCGTTTTTAAACTGTGACATAGTTTACGTTACCTATTATCGAATAGATTATATTATATGAAGTAATAATTAATGAGTTCATTTACATTCCACAATGATTTAGTATGTTTCAATAATGAATTCCAATTTAATCGATTAGTTCAACGGATATAGGATAAAAATTGGTGAATTTTTTAATCGATTTGCCTGATTTTGATATTTCTTTTTCTTCTAAGTTACTATCGCTTTTTATTTTATTTTCAAAGTATTTTAGAAATAAATCTGATTATGGAAGAGCTTTAAAATTCTGATCTGCTGCCTTTTTGTATGACGAAAAACGGTGCAGGTGAACACTATGTCAAGTAGAATGGGAGCAGTGTCTCGCTTGCCTTCGAATATTTCAGAATATAATCTCTTTTTGTTTCGTTTCTTTCTCCTTCTACGTAGTTGCATGTACTGCGTTCAGGTGGCGTGGTGATCACTGAGAGCAATCTATGCTATTCAAACGTCATTGATAATAATTGTGTCTCAGTAAACCAAAAAAATCATTTATATCGTGTGTCTTTCAGACACACTTTGTTTTTTTTTATATCTCAGATTAAAACATATTTGAAGTTCATAACACATCTTTGATTATTTACGTCAAATTTAACATTTATAACTTCAAGGTCTACTGAATCCGTTAATAGTTATTTGAAAACACAATGTAGAATAATGAAGTTCTCAGCTCAGCTGCGTGGCTTCGAGGACACTATTTAATACTATGCAAGGAAACAAAAAAACTAAAGAATTATAAATGTTTCCCTTGAACTTATAATGACTTTCAATAGAATATTCTCATGACATCATCTCGTTACGGTATCTAAAAGTACAAGTATAACCATGCTGTAAAATGTGCATGTAACCGAGCCCAATAAACTTTATAGTGCTCTGTATGCAACTAACCATCTCTGGTAATAATTACTGTTACAGTGCCTAATCTAGGAGCGGGTAACGTGCCCTCTAATACTCTGATTACATATTAGATTTATTCATTATTTCTAGTTTTGTGTCATTTTAAAAAGTAAAATAAATAAAAAACTCAAATAATTTTAATCTGGCATGTAGTGACTTATATACTTTACTAGATATGCAATATAGAGCCCTCTTGTTGGGAAAGTTTGGCAGCACAACGGCCAGAATGGCGCAGGATGGTAAACAGCCAAGTACGCGAGTTCGAGGCTCAGCGTAAAGCTGACCTTGATACCAAACGCGACCAGTTAAAGGCTCGCCCTCCTGCTGCCATAACATATCATTTTGAGAACGGCGTACTAACGTGTCCTCAATGTTCACGAAGTTTCGCCACGAAGATAGGCTACATAAGCCATCTTCGAGCACACCAACGCCGCTTATAAGTTTAGGGGTCAAAGTGGTCGCCATGGCCGAAACCGGTCGGACCAAATCATCATCACTTTACTAGCGGGACCGGCGGACGTTATCCTGCCTTGATAATAAAACTTGACAAATGATATACTTAAAACTTCCTCATGAATCACTTTATCCACTAGTGAAAGCCGCATGTAAATCCGTTTAGTAGTTTTTGAGTTTTTCACGAACAAACAGACAGACGTTGCAAAAGACTTTTGTAATTGTAATGGTTATTTGTGTTATTTGAATCTATATAATTAGTAAAATATTTTAGTAATTTTGATAGCATTATATCCAATATAGTTCGATTATTGAGCATAAGTGAAGTGGATGGGAAATAATATCACGGAGGACGAATTCTAACATGACACAAAAACTCCCTGGAAAGTTCTAACAACGGGAGCCACCATCTTTTTAGAACATGGAAATTATATCACATTTGTAATATTAAGTTACTCGACAATGGCAGTAATACCTAATCTTGGAGATTGTTTGACCAAAAAAAAATTAGAAAAAACGCCTTTCGCGAACACATAATACCAGGAATGGCGTAATATCGGTTTCAAAAATTATAGTCATTTATCATTCATAACTGAATCCTTTTCATAGCAACAGATTTTTCATACTTGTGTGTTTTGGCCATTCCATGTAGAATCAATCACTCTTAAATCTTTTCGATTTGACTGCACTTTGTTCGCTCTTCCCACATTAAAAACATACGTCAGGAAATTTTCAATTTCTTATCCCAAAATTGAAAAGTTTGGCATATTAAAAAAAGTCATATTTTTTCAAATAGCTGTTATAACTTATTAAAAGATTAAATTATTGAAATGTTTTCTTTATTTTTCGACGAATATTCATCCTTAAATGTATTTTCAAACAAAAAATAGGTAAAGATTTTAAATACCGTAATATTTTTCTGATAAAATCCTCTTTTCTCGAAAATGATATTTGATTTGTTTTCACAAAAAAAAATTAAACAATTTCGGATAAGAAGCCGTCCAAAATTAGGTGGACAGATTCTTCCTTCCATTTTTTTATCGATTTAAAAATATATAAAATATTTCCTGAAGATTGTATTGTATTGGTGGTAAATAAGGGGAAAAAATAGTTAAGTCAACAAAACAGATTGGGCTTCGGAATGGTTGATTTGACATAGAATGATTCATATCTAGCATCACCACCAGCACTACATACCTGTGTACACGTAATATTGATATTTTACAGTTTATCATACATTTGATCTATTGATAGACTTTATAAAAATGTATATAATTATTGTTTTGGGTGCCAACAGATATGAAAACTACACTAATATTAATAATTTCAATAAATAGATACTGAAATTTAAATATTATACACTATAAATATTATGAAAATCCAAGAGATTAATTTATTTCATTGTTTTAAATTTTCACTCCTGTCGTTATGACTGTCTCTACTTTTTTTTATAGCGAGACACATTTTTACGTGGATACGTACAGTTGGGCATTTGTTCACGGCAGTGATTGATATGATCTCGGAGTGCTTGCTCTAACGGTTACGGCCTATTTAGAAAGAAATGTGTAACTAGCAGACATTAATTAAGAGATATAGATGTAATTAATTAGCTACAAATTATTAAACATATAACTTTTCACTGCTTGACAACTAAAATGTCGTCACTAATTTTGTTCTTAGGACTAATGACCAGCCGTAGGTACTGTAAGTACTTATTTCAGAACAGAAAGTGAATATTTGAAATACTCGAGTTAAAATGATAAATTTATCAGCCATTATCTAATGTGTCTGTCCTTTATAGATTTTTGTGAAAAAAACTGGTACAGGTGTCTAGGCATTTGTTATTTTAAAGAAGACACGACGTAAGTTCTAGAGAAAAGTAAATAAGTAAATTGACTTAATACATCTAGATGATTATATTAATCACTTTTTTTTTTTTTTCTCGAACTGACTACGCTATTGACCTAGCAAGGTCTTAACAGCTTCACCGGACTACTAAGGCGAGCGCTTAAGGCACTCAGCCGATTTTATAATGGTAACTAGCTCAAGGGTGCACGGCACACCTCGGCTTGGCTGTTACCCGTTGCATGCAAAAATCGCGACCTAACTTAGCTAACCTAGCTAACTATTCATATATGTTTGAGTTGTTGAAACGTATATGAGTACCAGCATATCCGCCTCAACAACTCCTCCATATATTTTTATCGGAAAATTAGGAGAGTTTTTCAGTTCGATAAGGGAAAAATCTTTCACAAAATAACCCTTCCACAAGATGTGTAGCGTGTAGGCGTGCACGTGTGTGGAGGTGATCGTGTAGTGTTGTAGCAGTGATGTATGGGTGTGTCACCGTATCGCGCAAGCAACGCACTCAAGGGCTCCCTACCGAGGGATCGAACCTAGGCTTGAGCCGCTGCCGTGGGAGGCCTAATCGGGTGTGCGGGAGCGAAGTTAACCCCCAGACCACGGCGGCGCGATCTGTGGTTACGCGGGCGTGGGCGTGAGCACGCTCTGTTACGAGGGACAGGCTGGTACTGATCGTTCGCTGACGTGATATCGTCGGGCGGGTCGATAAAAATGTGTCGCGGACGTCTTTTATAACGCCCGGCGTTGGGCACGGGTTCGTAGTTCGCGGCGGATACCACTAACGGACTGGGATGAATCGCGGCTCGCTCGAAATAGCTAGTAGAGAGTGATTTAATATACGCCCAGATGGACGGCACCTCCAGGTCCCTGTGGAGATCCGCCTTCCGGACGAACCAAGGAGCACCGGTGATCTTACGCAGAGCCCGGGTCTGCAAAACCTGAAGCGTATCTAGCTTCCTCGCGTGGGCGAAAACCGGACAACTATACGTCATTACCGGACGAATACAGACTTTATATAATGTGAGCTTATGTCTGAGGGACAGTTTGCTCTTCTGACAGAGTAAATAATGGAGGCGACCCAAGACCATAGCGGCTTTGTTTCGCACTCTCTTAATGTGGGAATCGAATGTTAAATGTCGATCTAAAGTGACGCCGAGATACTTGACCTCGGTGGTCCAAGGTATCTCGGAATCGTATAGCCTTATGGGCTTTAGCTTGTTCGCGCGATACCTAGGATCGAAGAGTATCGCGGTACTCTTATCGGGGTTAATACCTATGCGCCATCGAAGAAACCAATCACCGAGTGTGCTAACGGCTTTTTCGATGCGATCTCTAAGTCTACTCGGCTGCCAGCCAGAGGCGTAGATGACTGTATCATCAGCATAACAACCTACCTCGACTCCCGGGAGCTTAGGTAGGTCACTGATGAACAGGTTGAAGAGGGTGGGCGCGAGAATTGAGCCTTGCGGCACACCTGAGCGTATCGGACGGGGCGATGAGAGTTCGCCGTCAACTCTAAAACGGAAGGTTCTGTCGGCTAGATAATCGCGGAGGATGTGAACTAACCTATCGGGTATGCCGACTTGATTTAACTTGAATATGAGCCCTTCGTGCCAGACCTTATCGAAGGCCTTGGCGACGTCGAAAAATACTGCTATTGTACGTTTCGGATTAGTGTTTTTCACGGGCGGATCCGGCTCCGGATGCGGATCTTTATTGAAATTAGAAAGGATGTACTCCGTGAGGCGGAGTACTTGATCCGGACAAGAGTGTTTGGCGCGAAATCCAAACTGCTCGGGTGGAATTAAACTTTGCTCGTTAATTGTGACCTGGAGACGGTTCAGAAGGAGCCGCTCGTAAAGTTTCCCTAATGTATCAAGCAAACTAATCGGGCGATAGCTATCGGGAAGCGTAGCTTTCTTGCCGGGCTTGTGAATCCCTATCACTACGGCCCTCTTCCAGACGGCTGGAAAATGACCCTGGGACATGGCCGCATTGAAGATGCAGACCAATAGAGCTATGATGCGGTCAGGAAGGAGCTTCAGAACCTCGTTCCTGATCCCATCGGGACCTGGGGACTTCCTAGGTTTGAGACGCTTGATGGCGGCCGAGACTTCGTCAAACGTTATCGGGGTTAGGGTATCCGCCGGAGGAGACGCGAGTGCATGCTCTACAGCTGTTACGATGGACTCTATTATGGAAGGGTCAGTATTATTAGTGTTTGGCGAACACTGTTTTTCTAAACTCGCGGCGAGACATTCTGCTTTGTCAGTGTTATCGAACGCGGGAGGCAACCCGGGGCCTCTGTCGAGAGGGGGCATAGGAATGACCGTATCGGACTTGAACTTACGCGCGAGAGTCCAGAATGCCAGGTGAGAAGGCTGGAGATCCTCCAGAAACCTGTCCCACCTGTCACCCCGGATCTCAGAAATGCGAGACTTGACTGCTTTACGTAAAACACGTAAGCGTTCGCGGTTCTCAGCGGTCGGGTAAGCGTCGTGGGCACGAGTCGCGGCGTTCTTTTCCGTGATCAATGCTCTCACGTCATCAGGGAGTATAAAACGGCGTTCGTTCGCCGCTTGTACCTCTTTCGAGGTCTCCCTGACGGCGGTCTGGAGATAATCAACCAGGGAATCGATGGCCGAATCCGCGTCGACTTTAGACACCAACACGTCCGGAATTCTATCTAAACTGTTGGGCGACGGACTATTTTTAAAGTATTCGCTAAGTTTCGCGTAATCGGCCACTCTGATCGGCGTCGGGCTGAAGTCAGAGTTATGTCCTAACTGTAATAGAACCGGGCGATGATCCGAGTCGAGTTCGTGTATGACTGATATGAGTCGTACAGGAAGCACGACATTTTTTAGCAGAGCTACATCTAAAACTGACGGTCGGCAGTTGTCCTGATAATGCGTGGGTTCCGGAGGGGCTATGACGTCAAAAGCGAGCACCCTACCTAGTTTGTCGAGTATCCTCCCGTTACGAGAAGTACACGGACTGTTCCAGATAACATTCCCGCAATTGAGGTCCCCCGCTATAATGACCGAGTCACCTAAGTCGAGCAGTGCCTGCAAATCGGATCTGAGTAGTTCTTTGCTCGGTGACAGATACGCGGAGACAAGAATAATATCAGAGTGGCCAGTCATCGCGACGCGGCATACTGACGCTTCCATATGAGTAAGCGCGGGCGGGTCTAACGGCATACAATACAGCGACCGCCTAAAATAAATTAATATGCCACCCCCGCGGGCGACACGGTCGTTTCTAACTATGCAGTAATTCGCGATTCTCGGATTACGCATGCTCGGTTTTAACATCGTTTCCTGGATGAGGAAAACGTCAATCTGTCTATCGCGTAAAAAGTCAGCTACTAGATCGCGCTGTGTCCGTAGGGATCTCGCGTTAAAAAACGAGAGGCAAAGACCGCGAGGTTTTACTTTATTCATTCCCGGGAATTTTAAAACTAATATTTGGGCGACTGTGAACGGACGAGGCGCTGTACGGTGGCTCCGATAGCCGGAAAGCGCGCTAGAGCTTTAATGAGTTGTACCCCGTGGGGGTTCTCCTCTACCAGGGCGTAGAAGGCGAGCACCTCCTGCATGTCGTGCTCTATAGGAAGTTGCTCCATCCAGTCAAGCTTCCCCTCGAGAGAAGAAGATGAAGGAGCCTGGGTCGCCTTAGGTGGCGGCGCCAGAGGCCTTGAAGAGGCCTGAGGCTGGGGTCTGGGAGCCCAGGGGGCCATAGGGGCCCGCCCGGGTTGGGCCGCGGGCGGCACAGAGGGTGGCGAGCGTGGTGTAGGTGCGGGCGCTACCGGGGCGCGGGAAGCGCCCGGCAGGCCCGGGAAGGCCTCCACGGACATGAGAGGTGGAGGCGGGCGGCGGGCGGCGGGTGCAGACGCCCTGGGCGCCTGCCTCGCCTGACGAGGGCGTTGTGTGCGCGGCGCGCGGGGACATCCGCGATAGTTCGCGGGGTGACCCGCGTTACCGCAGAGCACACAACTGGGAGGGTCGGGAGTGCCAGGGGCGCGCTCGCACTCCTTCGTGGCGTGGTCACCCAGGCACTTGACGCACCTGGGGCGAAGATGGCAATTCTTCGCGGAGTGGCCATAACTCTGGCAGTTATGGCACTGCGAAGGAATGTGGGTCTTGCGTGGAGGCTCAACGGTGATCCCGTTGAGGCCACACACAGACGTGAGAGAAAAAATGGCCTTGCCCTCCTGCGACCGGTCGAGGATGGCCAGAACCATGTTGTAAGGGGCGCGAGTGCTTGGACGGTACATACGGTGTACCTCGCGGACTGGATAGTTCTTCTCCTTAAGGGAGAGCGTAACTTCCTCGACCGAGATTTCGGCCGGGACTCGGCGGAACACGACACGCAGGAGGCGCTCGTCTTCTAACGCGTACGTAAAATACGCGAGTTTCATCTCGGTGAGGAATCGGATTAATGCGCGGTGATCGTCCGACGTGGGACATTTAACGCGAATGCCCGCCGGAGTGCTGAGTGCATTCGTGTAGTTAATACTTCGCGATTTTAAGCTATTAGAAATGGCGGTCCATTTCGATTTGTCCTGTATCGTAACAGGCGGCGGCGGACGCGGCTTCCTAGTTGCGGAACCCTGAGTGAGCGAGACGGAGCTATTGCTATTTTGACTCGCGTTCGGCTTACGCGGCGGTGTAGCCGAGGTCGACGGTACGCGAGCGCCATCTATATTGGCGACTTTTTGTGGGCCAACGGAACCCGAATCCGTCGGGCTGGCCGTACGACGCTTTTTATGTGAGACGGTTGTGTACCCGTCTTTATCTAATTGCGCAGAAGGCGCAGGAATCGCGGTCGCGGTCGGCTTGGCGGACGCCGTTACGTCTAGCTCCATCTCGGAGCCGGTCTCCGGGCTGGAGCTCGATATCGGGGCCTCAAGTAGGCCTTTATCGCGCGCATTGAGAGGCAGTTGCGGTGATAGAGTCGCGAAAGAGTTCGCGGTCGGTATATTAAGCGCGAAACGGCCCTCGGCGGCCTGCGACATAACATTGTTGTAAATTGAATTTACAATCTCCCGATCTAAACCGCTCTCGAGGAGATTTATGCGAAAATAATCGGTTACAGCTAACGGATCCATCGCGGTGGATCGAGGAAAGGGAGGGGCCGCGAAACAACCTCCCTGCCTTAAGGGCAGGGGGGCACGCCAAACGGTAAGCTACGGGACTATATCGAGTCCGGGCCAAGAGAACTGTTTATAACCAAACAAAGCGAAAGCACAAAATAAATAAATGAGTGGGCGAGACAGAGGACCATGCATATGAATAAAATACTATAACATAAGTAAATAATGGTTAAATAAATAGTAATAAATAGGTACTTACATATATACGGAGGCACAGAAATATATTATTTTATCACTGAATAGATAAAAATTAACGAAATATATGAGGAAATAAATAGATAATTAAACAAATAAATAATAGTTGGTAAGATATTTAAGAATAAGGAATAGAAAAATGAGTATATAAATAAACGGGTAAATATATAAATAAGGGAATGTCTCACTCACTCAGGTAGATGTTTCACACGTGCGGCACAGCTGTGTCGAATTAATATCAAACACAAAGCACAACGAAGCACGAAAAACAACGGGTCGTCACTAATCTGCGAGTACCGAAGTCGAAAACAAAAGAAATCTGGCAGATGCGTTCGCCGTCAAGGCTGGGCATCGAGTCATCTGGCGCGCAAATGCGTGCGTTCAGCGCGTTTGACGGATCGCAACTCGAAAATATTTCGAAAAATAACGGTCACTTTACTGAGCGCGAGCGTACGTCCGAAGCGTGCGGCGACACAAATCGGACTCATATTAATCACTATTTTTTTTACATTAGGTCCGACATGGACGGAGTCTCAGGCACAACTAGTATACTAATATATTACAGGCTGATGAGGATACGAAATATTTGGAATTGTAATGTATACATTATTTCCCCAGCGGTGGGCAACAACGAAGAGTTTCCTTCGCCGTAGCGCTGATGCATGACCCTGAACTCCTGATCCTGGACGAGCCGACGGTCGGTGTGGATCCGTTACTCCGGCAGTCTATCTGGACACATCTCGTCCGCATCACGAGCTCAGGAGACAAGACCGTTATCATCACGACACACTACATCGAGGAGGCTAGGCAGGCGCATTGCGTGAGTGTATTTTACAACATGACATTTTTTGTGTTACTAACATTGGTTCCACAATCCTTATCTAATCACATATATATAACTAGCGTGCCCGGCAGACGTAGTCCTACCTTGAAAATAAACGAAACATCCTGAAATCCTATTGTAAATCTAAACCATTCTCGAATCCACCTGAACACACATGAAAAATTTAATCGAAATCTGTCCAGCCGTTTATAAGGACTTCAGTTACATACACACGGACAGAAGAATTATATATGTATAGATGTTCAAGATCGTTAATATTTTAAGAAAGAAGATTGGCTCTCGAATAAAAACTACTGGAAAACCCGAATAGATGCTTGACAGAATTCTCAATTTATTTAATAGTTTAAATGATTTCCTTTTTCTTCCCTCTATAAAAAAAATCACACTGTACTCGGCTTCGGAGATCATTTTACAAGTGTATATAACGAATAGTTTTAATGGAAGTAATATATACACATGAATATAAATGAAACGTCTGTTTGTTATGACAAAATAGCAGCTTTTAATTAAATATAAATGAAAGTATTGACGGTAACTATAACAAAAAAAAACATTAAAAAAAAATCTCCTTGTTCCGGCTAATCTACCATACTTATGGTAGGTACCATCTACCTTACGGGCTAATGATGATGGTAAAGTCATGTCATGTTAGTAACCTACTTTCTGATATTCTTATATTTTAATAGATATAACCGATATCAGAATTACCTAATCATCTGGTTTACAATGTGCGTTGAAACATTGACTGTATAAATTATACCTATATAATGTATTTTTAATTAACGCTAAGAATAAGGCTTCCATTGACCTTTGTCACTTGTAACTTGTCAATAATTTTTTTTTTTTTTTTTCTTTTTTACGTGGGGAAATCCCTAACGGATACCCACCCTCCCTGGGGAGAGAGTGGGTTATGTCCGAGTCGCACGGACTAAAACCCCACGGTGTACGTCTTCCGCTATTGTTGGGGCGGCACGAGATCTCTATAGACTTCATCGTGCCGCCCCAGCGGTGTGGCCCAGCGGCAGAAGTGCCGCCGCCGGGCCTCGTCTTGTAAGGAGACAGCCGGGTACACACCGGCCGTCTCCTCTCGTCTGCAGGACCTGTGCAATGGGGAGGTGGGGCCCCAGCCCCACCCGTCCCTAGGTCCGGCTACGGTGGCGGGAGGAGGCGGTCAAACTGCCGCCTCCTCCTGCCTGTCCTCCTTTGGCGGAGACGGCCGCTTAACGGATCGTTCTCGCGAACCCTCTCCGCCGCCTCCTTCTGCGAGACGACTTCCTCGCAGAAGGAGGCAACTGCATTCCAAACGTCCTCGCTACCGAGCATGGCCGCGACCACGCTCGGCCACGAGAGGTTCCCTCCTACCATAAATTACTACAACATATTACAACGCTACGTATTAAACTATTGAGTGAGGTACACGGTCTTGTAATCGGTCCTTTGAGATACATACTATTCATAACAAAAGCCACGTATATGCTGCCTCTAATATCAAATTATTTCCATCTTATGTTACGCAAACTATGTATTTAGGCTACAAGCATATATATATTATAAGTTATAATTCCAGATATCACCATTGTTCACATATTGATCCACTTTATAATAGCCTTTTGACAAAAAACCCATTCGACATGGCGCTTAAATTTACAGTCCTGTAAATCAGCAATATGCTTTAGGACTTACAAATATTTTATCATTTTTGGTGACCTTTTGCCTCTGTTTAACCCGTAAATGCATGATTTTTTATTTAATTATGAAATAAGTATTTCAGTATAGGTTTTGAGTCACAGATAAACGGAAAAATAATTTAAAAAATCTTGGTTTCAATAAAAACTATATTTTTGTAAAAAATTGTATTGTAGCCATTTGGCTACACTATGCATCTAGATAGGTGATGAAAAATCTTATTCATGGATCTTATGATCCATAGGGTTATTTATGTATGAAATGCAACAATACAGTTTCATTATTTGGTGTGGCAAAGGGCCACCTGACACTTGGTGCATTCCGTCCATGAAAACCCTTGCACCCCGGCAACTTGCACCTATTTTTGGTATTACACCGTTTCTCATTATGGTCACCTTCACAATGCTTATGTCAAATTACCCGCCAATTTTCTGTAGACCTTCGGTATTTTGATCTATACAATTAATAACAACGTAAATCTAACGTGTCTAAACTTTCTAGATTTTTGTAAAAAAAATTGTTGCAGGCGTCTAGGAATAAATAATAAAATACATTACAATCATTTTTAGAAATGTCTGTCTGTCTATACGTTTGTTTGGGCACGTATCACTGCTAAAGTACTGTGTTCATGATAAAAACTTTTCCAAGAAAATGATAAAACATATCTTAGAGTAACATCTAGTCTTTGTTTCATTAAAATTAGTTCAGTCTATGAATAGTTATTGTAATCTTAATAACGACACGACTTAAGTAAGAGAGAAGAGTTGATAAGTAAACGTACTTAATAAAGTCAGATGATTGTTTTTTACATAATGTAACGTCCACGTGGACGCAGCCGTGGGCACAGCTAGTATTAAATATGTTCTCTAAAAGGAAACATAATTGCATAATAAGTTATTTAAACAAAGATAAAAGTCAAGCAACGCGTATGTTTGTCCAAACCTTGAATCTGTTATTGTATGAATGAGTTAATTACTTGATCGTTCAAGGAAACTACATAAATAAACTCTCAATATATGCAAATAATATTATATTACCATGTTTGAAGTTATATCCTATCGTGTATTCTTGTTATCTTCATAAAATCAATAAATATTATACATGTAAACTCGGCGACTCGGCGATGATCATCAAAATATGTTGTAGCGGAAGTGTATTTTTATATATAGTTATCGATCGCGGCTTTATGCATTAACTAGGCACTGCCCGCGACTTCATCCGCGTGGAATAGTTACTTCGGGCTAGCGCTAACGCACAGTGAAAGCTTTCAAGAGGAAAAAACCCCAATTTTGACACATTCTTTATTAATGCTCCACTCCTATTGGTCTTAGCGTGATGATATATAGCCTATAACCTTCCTCGATTAATGAGCTATGTAACACTGGAGGAATTTTTCAAACGGGACCAGTAGTTCTTGAGATTACCCCCTACAACGTCACAAACTTTACCTCTTTATCTATCTATCTAATCTATCTAATACCTTTAAACGGGCAATTCTTGTATATTTTTATATATGTATATATTCAGGATCTCGGAAACGGCGTCATTTATTTCCGTGAAACTTAGTATGTAGATAGTTTCGGGATCGATAAATCGATCTAGCTAGATTTTATTCGTAGAATATTTTTTTAACTGAGTTTTCAGGCAATGAAAAAATATAGCTAGAATATAAAGGTAAAATTCGCCGGCGTTGTCAAAACAAAAATAGCTCAGATGGAAACCGGTTGCTTTGAAAATCCTTGTAGCCCCAGATCGAATCCGAGTGACAGCAGAAGAGATTTTTATTTTTATTTTTCTTAAAAAGAATTTTAATCTTATAAGGCAATGTAACAGTTTATTTTAATTTAAAAAAGTTATCTAAAGAGCCGAGCTAGGCTCGGTCGCTCAGATACTAACATTACCATATATATATGCATGAATCATGAGAATTAGATTAAAGTAACAAAATTTAACCAGCCTGGGAGTAGCTTCCTATCAGTGTTAGAATTTTACAATCATATATATAGTTCCTGAGATTATGTCCTATAAACAAATTTACAGACTTTACTATTTTATTATATACTAGCTGTGCCTGTGACTCCGTCCGCGTTAAATCTAATGTAAAAGACAGTGATTAATAAAATGATCTGAATATATTAAATTCATTTACTTATCAACTTTTCTCTCGTACTTAAGTCGTGTCGTCATTAAAATTACAGTAACTTTTGAGACTGAATCGATTTTTATGAAAAGATGACTAAATGTTAGTCGAGGATATGCTTTATCATTTTTTGGAAGAGGATGTCGTGAACACAGTACTTTAGGAGTGATACGTATTTATACAAACAGACTTTTCTACAAATGATTGAAATGTATTCTATTCCTTATTTCTAGACACATGCAATTTTTTTTCTGGTTCGACAAAATGACTGCACCGTACCTGATGGAAATTGCAGTACAGTCCACAAATATCGGCTACTGTCGTTCTTCAAAAGTAACAGCAGTCGTCGCTATCACGCCGACCTACAAAAGTGACACGCGTCTCTTGAAGGACCCCATATCATATGTGGAAGGGAACACACTGGCTGGGAGAGGGTTCCACATCTTCACAGTACGACAAAGAATAGAGCTTTCAAATTTCTTTCAAAAACCTTGACAGTACAGACACGTTAGATTTATCATACTTATTATATGTATAGATATCATTTATATTATCCCCATGAAAATTGGCGAACCGAAGTGTTTTTCATGGTGAAGGTATTCATGCTATCCATTTTACTATAAGTAGCGCTGAGCTATATAATACTCGTATGTTATATGAAGTATGTGATGTAATAAGATAACCCCTAAACTATGTAAAAACACAAGGGTTTAAATCCCATACTAACGAATGCAGGCCTTATGAAAATTACTGTGCCCGAGGAATATACCAAATCTTCACCAAAGCGCGAAGCCGCCGGTAGAAGTTAGTATGAGAGACATGATCTTCATAACATATAAAACGTTATATAAATTAATTTCAGATCGGTCTTATGCGGAGTGGACGTCTCCTGGCTGAGGAGTCGCCCCAAGCACTTCTCACGATGTACAGCTGCATCTCGCTGGAAGATGTCTTCCTAAAATTATCCAGGAAACAAGGTCAGTGTTCACGTTGTCTTTGAAATTATAATTGAAGCTGTGGAACAATCTCCCGGCGAGTGTGTTCCCTCCTTCCTATAATATGGGGTCCTTCAAGCGTAACTTGAAGAGGCATTTACGCAGGCCGGCATGACAGCGGCGACCGACGAAGGACGACATATTTCTCGGCAGTCGCCGTTGTTTTTGGATTGCACTGTGCTTACCATCAGGCATAGTGCAGTCACTTTGCCGAGCTACTATAAAAAAAAATCCACTCGCTTGGTTGAGAATTTGAAAAAAAAGTCGAGACAGTCATTCGAACAACAATGAAATAACTGTGTTTGGAATTTTGAGCTTCCGCAGCGTGTTAGCGTTGGCACAAAGTAACTATCCCATTCGCACGAAGTCGTAGGCAGAAGTTAGTTGATATATAAAATTTACTTGTACATGTGTTTGTAATCCTTCTCTCACTCAATAAGTGGTTTGACCGATTTTGATAGGTTTTGTGTTCTCATGAAGTCATTTGCATGGTTTGTTGCTGAAATTAGGTCCGATAAATGGTTCTTTTATCTAGATGTAGATTTTTTATACATTAATGTTCATACTCTTAGTTACACACACTCACACAAAACTCTGTTTTAATTATTTTTTGGAATGAAAACCTAGGCGCGTTCAACGGTATTTGGCAGGAGAAAAACTTATGTTTTTTGCTTGATCGACATGCCCGTGATACTAATGATTATTGGTGGTATAGTGGCCCGTGTACATGTTATATGGATAATTTGCATTGAGCACGTGCAGACCACCATATATTTGATTACCTAAAGAAACTCTATAAAAATGTATATAGTTACTGTTCGGAGTGCCAATGGATGTCAAAATCAAATTAATGTTTACAAATTTTAAGATTTAAATAAATAATTATATAATGAAATTAAAAATTCAAAAAATAACACAGTTTAAATTCCATTCTTTTGAGTTTTTAAATCTGTCGGCTGTTCTTATGGCTGACTCGATTTTATTATATGTTCATGAGTTATTAACATATTAGCTGACCCGTGCAAGTTCGTCTGCATCAAATTGGTCGTTACTGGTTTCAAGTGTATTTTTAAACGCGAAACAAATTAATAAAACTGATACCCGATTGCAACCACAACTACCGTTTCGAATTTTGAATCCAAACTATCAACGGACTCACTCAAACATATATATATAGTATAATTTCCATGCTCGAAATCGGGAAACTAATGGAATTCTACTCGTTCCATTTTCACAGGAGCACTTCTTCTGCGATAACGCTTGATTTCATCTTATCTTGCTCGCTTTTTGTGTTTTGTGTGCTGGAACTCGTTCCATTCTAAGCTTGTCTATTTAATTATTATTCACTTTAAAACACAATTCTGCCATACCAAGACGAATGTTATCATTATCTGTCTCCCGGTGTTTATCAGTGCGATTTACACGTGAGGTTGCTCGTAGCACAACTCATTGACTTCGACGATCTATTTCAGCTCGTCTTTTCCTTGTCATTTTTAAACAATAACGGTAAATAAATTTTAGACGCACTTACAAACTTATGATAGAAGATTTTAATAACGGTATAGTTGTGACTGAATGATATTTAATTTTATAATCTTTCGTCTGACGTTTGACAGTCAAAAGTTTGACAGGAAAGTGGCTAGAACAATTTGTATGGTAAAATGAAATTGTTGTTTTTACTATCTTCCTCACAATTTTTCCATATTTTCTCACCTTTTAAACCTTCCCTGGACTACGACGAACACTTCAAAACCAAAATCAGCTAAATCGGCTCAGGCGTTCTCGAGTTTTAGCGAGACTAATGAACAGCAATTGATTTATATATATATATAGGTAGATGTGGCACGAAATTCGCTAATCGAGGGCTCTAATAGTTCCATAAAACTTTTTTTATGAAGCGATCAATAGAAATCATTAAATCTCCAATCATCGTTCGACGTTAATTCCTTATAATTTATTTTTTGTAATTCAAAACTGGTTTCGGCTTAAAAATAGTCGTACATACAGTTTTATATTGTGTTTTACTTCATTTAAATAAATTCCTCATAAAGATTTATACGTATCTTGCACTTAAGAAGGTTTTTTTATACTCTTTGGAAAGTAATTTATATCGCTTAAAAGCTTTTCGAGCATACAGTACTTCATACAAGTAAACCGTATAGTCAGTAGATACAAGTAATCAAATTTATCAAAATAATACCAATACATTATATCTTATCGTATTTAAATCTGATTAATTAACTCTATAACTATTTTTAGTTACTTTAGCAATTATAAATGTGCTCATAAAATATTCATACAAAAATATTCATCCGCTGTATTTAACAAACTATTTATTTCCATATTCTCAGCCCTAATCCTAGCTAGCGTTATAAACAGGAATGTGTGTTTGTTTGTTACGCTTTCACATAGTAACATGTTCCGTGCCAAGCTATGTCCTTCAGACCGATTGATATTTTTACAAAAAACAGATTTATGATCCATTCTTTTTTTTTTTTTCAAATTGTCTACGCTATTTGCCTGACGAGCCTTCACAGGGTCACCGGACTACATACAATATTACGTTACAACGTCATACATAACATAATATAAATACATTCTTTTGTTTTAAGTAGTTATCAAATCATGTACCATCGGTGGTACACGTGACCTAAAGATCAAGTTTAATGCGTACCATCGGTGGTACACGTGACCTAAAGATCAAGTTTAATGTGTACCATCGGTGGTATACGTGGCACGGAACGTGTTAACTTTCAACTGAAAAGTACATATGTACTGTGTCCCAGGGATATATTTAAAACTAGAATAACGTGAGTGAAACCACGATCAAAAGCTATTCCGTTCAATTATATATGTATTACATTATTCTCCCTTTTTTGTATTTCGTGCTACAAACCAAAAACCTGCAAACTGTTGTCAAGAATTTTTTAGATCCCTACATATTATAAAACAAAGTCCTCTACCACGTCTGTCTGTTCGCGATAAGTTCAAAAACTACTAAACTGATTTTCATACGACTTTCATCAGTAGATAAAGTGAGTCACAACAAAGGTTTAGGCGTGTAATTTGTCAAGGGTTTTTTTTATTACCAAGGCTGGTTAAATTGCGCCCAGTTCGCTACATTATAATATACTAGTAGATACTCGCGACCTCATCTGCGTCCTTTATTATCTTAATTGTTTTCTTATATCTCAAAGGTATTAGGCAAAGTGTTCGACCAAAAGCAACCAGCTCGTTTGGCTTGTTCCGACACTTCCAACAATTATCTTTATATTTTAACCAATTTACACAAAATCTTGACAAATGATATACCTAAACCTTCCTCGTGAATCACTCTATCTAGCAATCCATCGCATGAAAATACGTTTAATTGTTTTTTTAGGTGTATCTAGAAGAGACAGACACACACGGTGGAGAACTTTGTTTTATAAGAATAGGGTATTACTAAATTATTAAATTAATCAGAACATCCTGCAATGAAGGGTTAAAGGGCGAAACAAAACAAAGGCGTGCGTCACGTGAGTCAATCGTCCATTCTATGGTAATACGTTCGCGTGCGGTCTGACAAGGCGATGCAGAAGAATGCAAGGTTGATTTGATGAAATTTTATGATACGATAACCTATTGCGAATACTTGGATTGCAGCACTATACTTGTAACTTCGTAGACATTTACTCTTCTTTTTCTGCTCGGTTTAAATATCTGCCAATGTCATTTTGTTTCAAGAGGTCACATTTGAGGTTAAATAATGAGTTCTACAATTTGGTGTGAGAATGAGATGTATTTTACTATGACATATTACAATATGTTGGTAGCTTTTTGGCTCGTACGCTCGGTATATAACCATTACATTCGTTTACAATTAAAGACAGTTTGAAATAAAATAAACTATCCGCAGAAAAAAAAACAACTGACATTAGTTTATTACAAGTGTTGTCAGAGTAAACAGATTATCTTATGGTTCTAGTTCTCTTGTAGTTTTTCTGTAATTTCTTGGTTCTTGTATTACTTAGAATGTCCTCTATAATTTTATATTAGAAACATGAGAATTTATTGATGTTCTGTGATGCGAGGTATATCATAGATAAAATATATCGAGGAGATACGAAAATAGGTAACTCTGATTGCATAAATCTTTTGTTTAGATTATGTTTACTTTATTTGCCTAATAATTATAAAGCTGCACCTCAACGCGAATTATTTAGCATTCTGGCATGTCCTACGGCAGTATATTTGTACTCACCCCTCATTCAAACACTTCGACATTTTAATCAAGTTTTGATACAATTTCAACTATTCGACTTGTTTGTTGGTGTTGAAAAAATTGTGTGCTACTTTTAAGATTTTTTTGTGAGACGTTGGAATAATGGGAGAGTTTTATTGTTTAGTATAAAGTTAATTAATATACAGTCAAAACCGTTTATAGCGACATCGTTTAGAACAACGTACCGGTTATATTCACCCAAAACCAAAGTTCAGTCTAACTCTCTAAAACATTACCGGTTGTAACAATTATCGGTTTTTACCATTAAATATGAGTAGTCCCTTCGATTTTACTTTTTTTTTTAATATCAGAGGAGGCAAACGAACTGGTGGGTCACGTGATGTTAAGTGATCACCACCATCCATAGACACTAGCGACATCAGGGACGTCGCAAGTGCGTTGCCAGCCTGTATATGGGAGAAGGGGGGGGGGGGAAGGAAAAGGAAAGCAGGAAAGAGGGAGGGACGTGGGCCTCCGGCTCTCTCCCTGACTGAACGAAACACAACAATGCAAGCACTGTTATTTCACGTCGGTTATCTGTGAGAGGGGTGGTACTACCCCGAGGAGCCGACCCATTCATGCTGAAACCAAAAAATAGCTTCAGCGTGGCTCTACCACTTACAAAGATCTTTATAAAAGATTTTGACTGTATATCATCATCCTCATCATTACCCTTATCCCACTTAAGTCGGGTCGGCACAACATGTTTTCTTTTTTCATTCTCTCCTGTCAGAATTCATCTCAGTATTCACACCTTTTACGGACATGTCGTTTTTCACACAGTCCATCCATACCTTTTTCGGATAGATAGATAGATTTTGACTGTGTATACTTTCTTTATATGTATTAATTTTCTACAAATATTTAACTTTATTTTGCGTTTTCACTGATAATACGAAACGTAACTCTCTCCTTTTATCCACTAACTTATATCTCCTTATCTTCCGTTTACCTCGCCCCATCATACGTTTTCGTCACGCATTCACTAGCTTACTCCCAAAGTCCAGCATGCGTAAAAAAGTTTTACTTCAAAGAAGTTAAAGAGATATAATTCTTTCAAAACAGAGATGTCTTGTTCACTCGGAAATATTGTTTATTTTTTATAAAGTCATAAAATAAATGAATATTTAATGCTTCCGATAGTTTCAGAAAATTATAATATTTCCACGAATTAAGAAGTCATCCGAATGGTTAAGTATCTGCAAATACAATTAAACACTTCATTGATGCTCGTTAATATTCGCGTGTCAAGGTTTATGAGCTAATTTATAGTCTACTAACACAAACAACTCAATAATCTATAGCTATGATTATATATTTGCAGCTATATCTTTCGATGTATATTGTCAATCACACACAATGTGATCAAATCAAATAAAAGAGATCAAATCATATGAAATCCTATACTTGCAACAACAAATTAGCTGATTTTTTTTTTATTGAAGCGCGACAAAGTGACTGCACTATGCCTGATGTTAAGCATAGTACAATCCAAAAACATCGGCAACCACCGAGAGACAGATTATCCCTCGCCGGTTGCCGCTGTCATGCCGGCCATAATGACAAAAGTCACCCGGTACTGGATATGCACAGGCTGATCCCGAAACGCGACGCGCAGAAGCGAGTCACTATGACGGGCTTTTTCGCCATATACATGGTGGTTGCGACCCAGTCGAGCTGTAAAACACTACCACCTCGCTAGTATACCCCGCTATATATAGTAGTTATGGAAACTACTAGAGAAACCTAAATTTTTCTCCCCAAAATTTTATCAAGGAATAAAAGTAGGTTTTTCAATTTTCTTTTCATTTGTTACCTCATTGTTTATAAAGCTATTTGGAAAATCCTTCTTTTATTGGAACGGAGATATTCTGAAGGGGGTCCCATTCTAATTTCATTATGAATAGACTTTTGATTCTGAGGAGACACCGGATAACTCAAAATCGAATAGTTAACGCTTAGTTGTTTGGGTATTGTTATGTTTATAACAAACCAAGACTAGATAGATTACAACTATGGTCGAATACGTTCTGGTACATTTTGAAAAATTTTTTGATGTTGGTTTTAATTTAAGACTATTCTTTTTAATATGTATATTCAGAATGAAAATTTACCTACCTTACAACTCGTTATAAATTCTCCAAAACTATTCTAATATGTGTTCAACTAGGTTTAAGATTTTAGGCGTTGCTTAACAAAATTCATGTTAAACCTGTGATCATTTTGTTTTTGTAATAGACCGTATGTGTTTAAGTTAAGTTTAAGTAATATAAACATAATTTGGCTGTCCTAAAACAAAGTTCTAAAACAAAAATCGTATTTATTACAAAACTTGAACAATAACAAATTATATAATGTAAAATCATAATTTAAAAAAAAATGTCTAGAAGTTTATAAATATAATTCACCATCTTTAGAACAGGGTTTTGAAAATTCAGCCGAAGGGTTAAGTAGACTTTACCATAACACTTGAATTTTTTTTTTAATCGGTAAAAGGTTATTTATAAGAAAAAATAAAGGTATGAAACATACAGATAGACAGTTACTTTTAGGCTTATAATATTTTTCATCGCCTCAAATTTTTTCATCCATCTATCGCGAGTCGCAGCGCTCGGTAGAGCAGACAATGTCAATATGGCGGCGCTCATGGTTCAATTCAAAATTATGATACAGTAATTTAAATAAATATTGTGCTCAGTTTTTAACATGCCTTCATCATCTGAATGATTGTATTTAATTTGTATTTCGTACTCTAATACATATAAAATTACTATTAATTTTTCAAGATATTCAACTATTTGAATATCTTGTCTACTATTGATTTCCCATTATCATTAGATACCATTTTCAATTATTAAGTTGCGATTAAAAACGTAATTGTATTACCCTAAATTGAATAATTTCCCTATAATTTAACTGCCTACGATCCGAAAAATGTTTGATTTACATTGTGTTTAGTAGAACCACACATTTTTGTGAATTGGTTTTGTGAACTTCATGTTACTATGCATATGTCAACAGGTCAAGCGAATCAAGTGGTTGAACTAAATGTATCTGGCGGAGGTTTGGGTTTGAACAAGATGTGCAAACGCGAGGAGGCGCCTTACGCAGCTGAAGATGCTCAGGTCGTTGGTCTGAACTTCCACCAGAGCAAGGAAGTACTCATCGTAGACCCTGGCGCTTGCTCCAATGGCGATGTCAGTTAATATTACTTATACTAATCCAATTTTAATCGTTCATGTTTAAACTTTTTAAGATTTCCAGTTTTTTTTATGTCATATGGGTCATACGAACATGCGGGTCACCTGGTGTTAAGTGATCACCGCCGTCCATAGATACTAGCAACACTAAGTTGCAAGTGTGTCGTTGCTGGCCTGTGTTTGGGAATAGAGAGAAGGATGAAGAGGGAGGAAGAAGGAAAGGGAGGGAAGGTGGGCTACCGGCGCTCTCACTGTCCGAGCGAAACGCAACAATGCAAGCACTGTTACTTCACGTCGGTTTCCTGTGGGTCGGGTGGTAGTACCCCGGGTGAGCTGACCCATCCATGTAATTAGCTATATATATAAACCGGTAGTAGTTTCAGCGTGACTCTACCAATTAAAAAAACCTTTTTATACACCGAGAACGAAGTTCAAATTTTACTCTCCATAAGGTTTTTCCTTTTTTTATAATCTCGTACTCTATCTACATGTACAAAATTTGATGATCTTGAAAAATAATGTACATAAATATTAAGATTAAAAAATTGGGCCCACATTTATTTTAAGCTTTTAAATTGAACGCGTTGCACTTTACTGTTTCAGATTCCGGCAAAGATATCATCTGTTGTTACCCCAGAATGTACTCCTGAAGATTGCGGCAGTTGCTTTAATGTAAGTTAACCTTTGAGATACCCCTTTACGTTGTATATAGTAATTGTACCATTATAGATTTTAAATTTTAGGCTTTCTGTATGTTTCGGAAATAGTTTTTTCTTAGATACTAAGAAATAATAAATATTCTGGTTTACCAGAAAAATCGACTTGTTTTTTCTTTAATCAAAGTTTTCTCAAAGAACACTAAAACTATTTCAAAATCCGAGCACTTTATGTTGATGCTTAGAGGTCGTGAGTCGATTATTTCCATCTACTTCGAAACGAAAAACGTGTATAACGAAAAAGAGATAGCTTTAAATGTATAGGAATATGTTTTAGGCTGTGAGAGAATTAGATAGTATATTCTTCATATATTCAATATATATATAACAAAAGAGGACGAGAGATAGAGAAACTTATATCTATTTCATCGTCTATTTTTTATTAGATTAGTGACTATCGCACACTTTTAAATATTATTCTGTAATTTATAGTATTAACATTGTTAATATATCACTACATAGTATAAAATAAAGTCCCCTGCTACGTCTGTCTGTCTGTTTGCGATACACTTAAAAACTACTGAACGGATCCCCATGCGGTTTCACCAATAGAGACAGTGATTTATGAGGAAGGTTAAGATATATCATTTATCAAGGTTTTTTAATTATCGGAGCGAGACAACGTCCGCCGAGCCCGATTGTGTTAAAATAAACCAGAAAACTAATGTTTACCATTTACATATTGTATTCATATTATTCTATTAAAAAGCAACCAGAATACTAAGTTTCATTTCTACCGCGTGTGTGATAACATAACTTTTTTAATCCGCTCTATTTCGGAATTACTTCGGTCTATTGTTTCTCTTCTGGTTTTTACAAGTGAGTTGTTATATTAAGTTAAATCCAATGTTAGCCGTTCCTAATATTTTACTTTATTTTTCAACATCTTCAAAGTCTCGTACACGTGAAATATGAATATGTTTAGTTGTAGAATAGTGTAGGGTGTACGCAGTCTTACTCTATTGCTCCTGTTCTTACTATGGGGTGATTCTGGGAGTTGAATAATAAACCTAACCCACGGCAGATGGTTTATTCTACGCATGTACCTACGTACCGAGTGTAACAATGTCTTCTGACTGGCCGCTACACCAAGCTGTCATAGAGTACAAATATACTTGTGTGCCTACAAAGATAAAATAAATTAAAAACCTTGAGAACGGTAAATATTAAATTTCTTCCGCGGTGTATAATGATTGTAAAGTAAAAAAAAAAATCATGTTATATGACGGGTTAAAATTGGATTTAGTTCGTTTTAAAATGCAACGACTCCAACTCTGCAACCATCTTCATTTCAATGGCTCGATTCTGATAAAAGCATTATGTCTTATACCAATTAATACTCTGGTATTCTACGTTTTAAGTAATCCATTTTAGATTCGTGCATAGTTCTATATTATGAAGAATTGTAGCTAAATTGAAGATAACTTTCCAGCTAACTTCTAGAGGCAAGATAAAAGCGTTGATCCAGAAGAACTTCTTGAGGATGTGGAGGAATATTGGCGTGATGCTGTTCATCTTCGTGCTGCCCGTCATGCAAGTCATACTGTTCTGTCTCGCTATTGGAAGAGATCCGAGTGGATTGAAGTTGGTAAGTTAATTGCCTTATACATATGTTTTGTAGGTGGTAGAGCCACGCTGAAGCTATTACGACTATGGACGACGGTGATCACTTAACATCAGATGACTCGTCTTTTCGTTTGCCTCCTATAATAATTATTTATTTATCAGACAACAAGGGTCCACAAAAACAAATTATATACATTAGTAGTAATTTCAAAAATAAAATTAAATAACTAAATTAATATGTGCCTTTATACAAATGAATATGAAAGAGGATGAAAAGATGAACATCACAATATTATATGACAACAGATGTTTCATGAAAGGACTGTCGTACATGTTTGCCATTGCTCTCATTATATTATTAGGACTATCACGAAGTCTACCCAGGATGGATGCTATTCTCTTACGGATTATAGCAAAGAAATCAACAACCATAGCATATGCAAACATCCCAGAAGCCCTATAAAATCCTGGTAATCCCAATAACATTCTAAAAATATTATTATATTGGACACGCAATGCATTAATAGTCCTCTTACTGAAGTTGATCCATAGGCTGCTCGTGTAAAAACATTGACAAAATGCTTTGAATTTTGACTTCATCACTACAGCGAGCAAACCTACGAATCAACATATTCCCTCTAACTGCGAGCGCTCTACGTTCTCTTTCTATATCATTATTGTCTTTCATTTCCACCGTCATAATGTGGCCCAGATATTTAAATTCATATACTCTATTCAAGGGTATACCATAAAGATTTATAGGGGGTACGTCTTCTGAAAAAAAAAAAAA
>JACEII010000032.1:862838-916361 GCA_014332785.1 Antheraea mylitta | reverse complement strand
TTTTTTTTTATTTGGTTAAAAATATAATTCATATATAATTTGTATATAAAACAAAAAACAAAGTAAGGGATCGATTTTTGCGTAAATCGATTCAATAGTTCGTGAGTTAGATCGGTTTAATTTTTTTTGTGAAACATCTACAGGCGCGGGTAAACCTGATTGTTGGCGTGGCGACGCAGAACACGAATTTTACACTATTAACGAAATACTCAAAAATATTTGCTACCCTGTCTGTATAAACATAAGACTGAAACTATTTTGTCGATCACTCGTTATAAAGTGTTAAGTGGCACGTGCCGATAACCTAGCGCTCTTTGATAAATGCCGCTGTACATAGTATTATCTGGTTTATGAGTCTTTTTGTCATTTGTTACGTATCACCTATCATTGTGTATGTAATGGTGCGGGTTAGCTGAAGATCCGTGTGTGTTGAGGTTCGTATGTGTTGAAACCCGTGTGTGTTGAGTTCTATGTGTTTAGAGGTCCGTGTGTGTTGAGGTCCGTATGTGTTAAATTCCGTGTGTGTTAAGGTCCACGTGTGTTGATTTCTATGTATGTTTAGTTCCATGTGTGTTGAGGTTCGTTTGTGTTAAATTCCGTGCGTGTTGAGTTCTATGTATGTTGAGGTCCGTGTGTGTTGAGGTCCGTGTGTGTTGAGGTCCGTGTGTGTTGAGTTCATGTATGTTGAGGTCCGTATGTGATAAATTCCGTGTGTGTTAAGGTCCGCGTGTGTTGAGTTCTATGTATGTTGAGGTCCGTATGTGTTGAGTTCCGGGTGTGACGAGATCAGCGTGTGATGAGATTCGCGTGTGTTAAAGATCCGTGTGTGTTAAGATTTGCGTGTGCTAAAGTCGTTGCGTGTGTTTGTAGCGGACACGGCGGACAACGAGACGATTTCATCGTCGGAGCTGCAGGTTTGGCTCGACATGTCCAACCAGCAGATCGGCCTCATGCTCAACAGGGACATACAATTCTCCTACAGGGACTTCGCTCAGGTACACTATTTCACTATTACTCTTCCTAACTCCTCTTAATTCTTTATTATAACTTCTCTTCAAACAATTTTTCACTACCTTTTAAAATGACTCAAATTGACTTGCGCGAGGCTGTTCTCTAAGCGACAATATCGAAAAAGCTTAGTAAAGTGCAGATTATAATAAATCTTTTATCTGCCAGTAAAATAATCCCAAAATCCTTACAAGATTAATTGGAAAAATTACAGGAATTATTTATTTTTATATGTATACTAATACTAAAAAGAGGTAAAGTTTGTGTGTTTGTGACGTTGTAGGGGGAAAACTCAGGAACTACTGGTCCGATGTGAATAATTCTTTCAATTTTATATAGCTCATTTAACGAGGATGGTTATAGGCTATATATTATCATTCTAAGACGAATAGGAGCGGAGCACTAATGATGAATGTTTAAAAACCGGTTTTTCTTTTTCTTTCGAGAGATTCCGCTGCGTGTACAGTGTTAGCCCAAAGCAACTATTCCACACGAACGAAACCGCGGGCAGAGGCTAGTTCTATTATATAACTTTCAAATAATAGTGGACACAACAACAATCGGCTACTCCCATCCATAATGGAGATAAGCTTTGTAGATCTGCCGAAAGTTATCAAACCCTCTGTCAGGAAAATTACAATACAATGAAGTTAGATAACCAAGAGACAACAACTATTATAGTATTGTGTTTAGAATACATGCTAGATTTAATTGATTGTCGATTTGTTTAGGACTTGCTGGAAACTTGCCACTACAACCCCAAACTGGGAGACATCCCCATAGACTTCATGGACCCCATCTACGGCAGCAAAAACCCTTCCTTCACGGACTTCGTCGCACCCGGAGTTATACTTACGTAAGTTACGTGAAGTTATCAAGTTACGCGAATTAAAGCATAGCCTTTTATACTAAGTTTTGCAATAATAAAAAAATTATGAACTTTACAAATACAAAATATTTGCGATTATCAAAATACAAAAAAATTGAGCCGTTACGGGACGCCTGACAGATGTGAAACATCAAAATTATTTTTTATAAGTTCTATGCATAGAAGAACATATTATGACAGGAATCAGGTATAGCATAATGAAAAGATAAAGCTAAAAAATTATAAATGATTTCCATAAAATAATGACTGTTTTTTTTATTTTATTACATAAATATTCATTTTTATTGAGTACAAAAATTCAACTAGACACATGCATGGTGTGTTTGGCGGCATTTATCAAAAGCGCTAGGTCGTCAGCGCGTGGCGCGTAACGCTAGTAGAACAAGTGACCTACAAGATAGGGTTACAAATGTTTTTGAGTATTTCGTTAATAGTGGAATGTTCGTGTTTTGCGTCGCCACGTCAACAATCAAGTTTACCATCCGCTTATAGATGTTTCACATAAAAAAAGAAATATAATTTAGTGCTACAGACTCGTTTAATTTTAATAATGAATTAAGCTTTTCATTACTTAAATTATTTTATTATTCGTTTATGATTTTTCGAAGCACTTAATCTTTGATAAATGTTACCATCAGTTTCGCCAAAATGCAAGATCAAGATCAGACTTGGCCTAGTTGTGGCATTGTTTTTTATATTAGGCTCTTAGCCTTGATATTACAGTAGGAGTTATAAGTCTTGGCTAATGGATAACAGCGCAGACTACTAGAGTTTTTTTTAAACTTTATATGTACCGTAAGTATTTGCCCACATTCTTACTTCTAGGATGATAAACACGCTAAATCTAGGTGATTACTTCATAAGGTTGTGTCGAAATACAGCAACAGGTGGTTGGCGACAGTTTTACAACTTAATGTTGGTCGTCGGTAGTTAGCCAGGTGGACTTAGGTAAAGTTTTACCAACATGCTGTAGTTTCATCATGGTTTTTATGCTACAAAATAAAGACCTACAATGTAATACTACGACCACGACCATAACTGGCATGTTCGTCGCCCCCCGGCCATTTTTTTTATATCAAAGAAGGCAAACGAATTGGTGGGTCACGTGATGTTAACTGATCACCACCGTCCATAGACACTAGCGACATCAGGGAAGTCGCAAGTGCGTTGCCAGTCTGTATATGGGGGAGGGGGAGGGGAAGGAAAGGGAAAGAAGGAAAGAGGAAAGGAGGTGGGCCTCCGGCACTCTCATTGACCGAACGAAACACAACAATGCAAGCACTATTATTTCACGTCGGTTTTCTGTGAGAGGGGTGGTACTACCCCGGACGAGCCGACCCATTCATGCTGAAACCAGTAATAGCTTTAACGTGACCCTACCACCTATCAAAACAGTTAAACTGCACAGGCCCATGTGGTGGAAGTGCATTGTGCCTATGCGACTCCCACAGGTTCACTGATACCCACTCCCTTTGAGGGTTCGACCATCTTGACCCCTCAGGCCGTAGTTAAGGCCCTTTAGGAGAGGATAACACCTGTCGGAGGAGCAGAAGAAGTGTCAAAATCAAAAATACTTTATTCAGTTTAGGTCCTAATAAGGAACTTATGAACGTCAAAAACTACCACTCGATTAGACAGTCCCTGCTCCCTCGGCCAAAAGGTGTAAGAGGGTACCATGGGGTTTCACGTACGACTCAGTCATATCTATCGTCTTCTGCCTGATGAGGTAGATATCTGTTAGGGATTTCCACATGAAGAAAAAAAAGGATCATGATTAAAATTAAACCAAGTTTGTCTTAGGCTCGAATTGAGTGCTTACTAATGTTAGCATGATCTTGAAGATATTTGCGATTCGATACAGCTATATCAGTCTGACTGTACCTTGTGCTTAATAGATGGTCAATGAGAATATAAAATAGATGTTGTTGGAGTATATCGCAATAGGTTTAACAAGAGGGTCGTGCTAATATCCAGGATCGTGTTCTTCCTGGCGGTGGCCCTCACTTCCTCCGCGCTGATAGTGGAGCGCATGGAGGGGCTGCTGGATCGGTCGTGGGTGGCGGGCGTGTCGCCCGGTGAGATACTGTTCTCGCATGTCGTGACGCAGTTCGTCGTCATGTGCGGACAGACCGCGCTCGTGCTCATCTTCATGATCTCCGTCTTCGGGGTCAAGAACAACGGGAACATCTTCTTTGTCATCATGCTCACTCTATTGCAAGGTGAGGGGATCGTATTCTAAACATATAAATAATACTTGAATGCAGGAGTAAATCAAAAAATAAATTGTAAGAACAGATACAAGTTAAAAAAAATATATATCGAAGGGTACATTTATTGTTTACAACTCAATTTAAAATATGAAATTCAAAAATCTTTATAAAATAAATTATATCCTTAATTTATTTTATTGTACAAAGGCCACGTAAAAATAAATAAATACAAAAATATGACCAAAGATGAACCATTTTTAAAAGTTGTCCTAAAAACCAAATGAGTAATAAAAAATGACAAAATTTATTATGTATCAAAATTAAGGTTAAATTTTTTTTCTATCTCAACCATATGATATAACTTGAGTTAATTCAAATGTTAAAGAATTTATAAATAATATTGTGCTAAATATGAGAAAGTGTTTTATTAGCTTTTTCTAGTTTTATCATTACGTTTTATCCTTCTTGAAAGTTTGACGGCTGTAATTAAAATGCTGTTGCTTTCAACAACAGAAAGTGGTAACATCCAGTACTGACCTAGGATAACGCGGGTTCGAGTCCTGCACGTGACTGATTTTTTATCATGAGCAAAGTTGTCAATTCTATAGTTCAATGTTATAAATCTTGATATAAATATACGTATTTTATAATTGTTAATATTTTCTTTTAAGAAATTAAATTTAGTTTATTTGGAGATGTTTATTACTTAGTCCAACTGAACTTGTTGTTATCCCAATAAACCAGTTCCCTGATTCCGGTTCATAATATATTAAAGATTATAGATAATTTGGTCCATAATATATTACACAAGCTTTATAGTTGCTAAAGGCACGATACAATGTATTTTTCGATTTTTTTTTAAAGTTTTCTGTCTATACCTATTTGTTTTTTTAAAAATAGATGTGGCATATACAAAAATTGTGAGTTTTTTTAGTTTGTGTTATCGAATGTGCTTTTCGGAGAAAAAAAACGTATACATCCAATGTTTTTTTAGAATTTGGGTGTTACTAAGCGTCTAGAAATAAAATTAAGAACTATATAGTTTCATAATATAGTTGAGTATTTCTTTGCATACCGTTTTAAAATCTTTCTGGGACGCATTCATTATTGCTTATGTTCTTATGATTTTTTTATTTCAAATGAATTACCTTAAGGGTTTTAAACTGAATCTCATGAATAGGTCGAAAATGAGCGAGACGACATTTTTTACTTTTTTTTTTCCATTTTTCATACAGTTTTTGAAAAAATAACATAAAATGATGTGTTGCTTTTTTATATTTATTATTTCATTTTTTTCTGCGAATAATTAAATTTTTGGTATTACTTTTTATTTTTGTTTCTATATTTTTTCTGCAAATTTCAAAATGTTCTAATAATCTAAAGTAATACTAATTGAAAAAAGTATTAAGAAAAAAGTACTATTTTGAAAATTTCAGGAAAATTGTAGAAAATATCTACGTTAGTTATGTTTAAAGAATCAAAAATATGAGAAGCCTCTGCTCGCGACTTCGTTCGCGTGGAATAATTAGGTAGGAATGAGGTGTGAAATGAGCGTATTGTGAGACGTGTATGTATAGGGTTATGCGGCATGTGCTTCGGGTTCGTGATCTCGGCGGCGTGCGAGCTCGAGCGGAACGCGATCCAGCTCGCGTTGGGGTCGTTCTACCCGACGCTGCTGCTCAGCGGCGTCATCTGGCCCATCGAGGGCATGCCGTGGGCGCTGCGCGGCGTCTCCCTCTGCCTGCCCCTCACGCTCGCCACCAACTCCCTCCGCTCCATACTGACGCGGGGCTGGCCCCTCTCCGACTCCGAGGTCTACATGGGCTTCGTGGCGACGCTCGCCTGGATCGCGCTCTTCCTGCTCCTCACCATCACCATCCTCAAGTTCAAGCGGAACTAGTCTCTGCACTCGCACTACTCCACCTACACTTTCACGTTACGCATTATACATTCAACAAACAAAGCTTTACAAACATATATCGAGTCATTTATCCATCGATATGATTTACTCGTCAACCACATTAGTTACATTAACCCCTCGACTGATTCCTTCGAACCCAAATCTCTAGTTAATAATTTAAACCAATTGTTTAAAATGATCACTTCACATTACACAATTTCCTACTCTTCAATTATAATAAATATGATGTTTTTTTATCTCATGATCCTTATAGTTAACATAAAGTCTACGTTCGTCTATATGAAGCTTAAACCCACATAGTTTTGAACAGTCCAGGGGTTAACTGGGGTAATCGATTTGTTATAATCATTTTTAAGTATTAAAATCGACATACATAACCAATGTTATATATCTTTTGACGGAATTAATAAACACTAAAATATGAAAATAAAAATAATAAATAAAATGTAACCTCAAAAGAAGAGTTGTTTATGTTTCAAAATTGTACTATCTTAAAAATATTGTTCTACTTCTTTTGTTTATTTTCCCAAAAATAAATTCCCCTTCGGATAGCTAATTATTATTTTAAAATACGACAAAAATAAATGTTACTAATTAAAAACACGACAATAATTTAAATTATTAACTTAAAAAATTAACCATTCATATAACATAGAGAAATCAAATTCATAATTTGCTCAATTATTACAAAAACAAATGTAATCGGGATATCGATATTACAAATATAAATCAATTTAATAAGTAACGTCATAACAGATATCAAGAATTTTGCAAGTAAGATTCGAATCAATTCTATATTTACATAAAAGATCAGTATAGTTAAATCCAATGATTATCATTTGTACATCGATATTCCGATAGTTTAGTGTAATTAAATGACTGTTAGTCGCGATGTATATAGTAGGATTTATATTTATATTAACGGGTACGCGTGCACCCGATAAGGTTTTAGGGGATGTTAGCAATTTTGATTCGTCGAACGCTTTTTAATGTTAGTACATTTGCTTTGCAGACAAAATTAACAAAACACCATAGAATTAATAAAGATCAGATGTTTTGCATTTCTAGCTTTTTTAATAGAAATTTTTACTTCAAAATCAAAAGAGTACTAAAATCGTAAACTTTATATTTACATTGTACCACGATTCAATCAATTATGAGGACGATTGTGGCTTAATTCTGTTGTTATATTTATTACCGTAAAATGGAGCATATATTTTAAATACAAAAAAATCGTAAAGAACTTATTATAATCTAAGTAATTAATAGAAAAGAGAACGCGACTGTTTTAAATGCTTTACTCGTGTTTGTCTATGGATTTCGCGCGTTTACTTGTGTCTTATACTATTGCAATCATCTGTATCTCTCAGTTTATAGCCAATTTTTTTTCTCTTTAACATAGTAATTATAATTCATATTTTTGACTAAAAACTTTACGTTACAATTCGACCCTGGAAATTTTTCCCTCTTATTCAACCATACAAGTTCTTGTTAATTTTGTCTCAAAGTAGATTAACTTTATTGATATAGATTTTATTGGTAATGGACTTTATGGATTAAGAAATTATTTTCACATAAAATGTGTTGAAAAAGACGATACCTGAATATGAGTTACCATAGAATAAGATGGTGCCATAAGCCAATAATAGACTCAAATGGCAATTAACTTTTTTTATACAAGTTTAATTACAATTTGTAAAAAGTTTTCAATCGAGCCTCGTAAAATAATTATATTATTAATAACACCCAGAAATAGTCATAGGATGTGATTAACTTGGTGTAATATTCTAATAAAAATTATATGCTGCATATAATTTCCTGTATCTAAAGACATACGAATTAATTGATAATGCAAGATTTAAGATCATATGTGGGGCCAGATTTAAAGTAGCATCGAATAATTTTGAATACGCTTTGAGATGTGTTGAACGCTTCTGTGAGTGATAAGATTAATGTTTTTATAAAAGTATTTAAGTAAACTTCTCGTAGGAGGTCTCGAGATTTAACCCCACGTAGAGTTTCCTAAATCCGGCCCTGGTCATTTATAATAAATTATTAGTATAAAGTTTAAAAAAGATAGAGCGCCATCTTGTTGAAAATAATTGCTAGTTGCTGCATGTAATTAAGTTATTAAACACAATTAACTGAATTTGGAACTTCCTTTGATAGTAGAATGGATTAAATTAAAATGTGTCCAAATATCTATAATAATAATGTTTTTTTCGACATTATCATAAAATTCTTTTGTAATAAAGATTGATGTCGCTTCTAGCAAAAACCCAAGCTTTATTGTCTATGATCGTTTAATTTTATTCTTGTACAGTAAGTTAGTTGCTTAACGTGTGGATTCACATTGTGGTTATTAGGATAATTTAGTTTTAAGATGTATTATGGCCTTTAAACCGTAGTTATTATGTGAAAACCGTTGTGAATCATATAACATAATTAAAGAACTCTATCGTATTTTCAAGGGCAATGATAGAGTTGTATAAACGTTGTTTTAGAGAGATGTTCATATCGATAGTTTTAATATCGATTCTGTTTATCTAACTAGTATCGATATATCGATAAACGAGTTCACGTACGCGCCTGCACATATGTTTGTATTCGGAAGTGTCGGACTGTGATTATTATTGCTAACATTTTTATGATGACAATTATATGATAACATTATACCAAATAAATATTGACTTTTATTTTTCTTCTAATATTATGAGATGGTTGTTGGGAGATAATGATGGATCGGTGGTAGCGTTCAGTAATCGCATCTATCGAGGTAAGTTGCAATCCTACAATAAGCTGGAACTTTTTAAGAAAAGCACCGTGATGAAATAATGGTAGAGCTTTCAGTTCTTTTGAAAGTCTATCGATGACCTCCAACAAGTATCTCCGCATATGCCCTTTACAGCCAATCCCACTGTTAACTACTTAGACCAATTCATCGTAGTGCTAAAGCCTACAGTAAAGTGTTAACTGCTGTATTATATTGTGGTTTCCACAACGTATACCTTGGAAGAGTTAATGAGAAAGCCTAGATTTTATTGTCTATGTTTTAGTTTATCTAAAGAAAAGATCAATAATTTTTTGTGATTTTTCTACAGGAAGAGTTTATATCATTTTGTTAATATATACGAAAATGATCAAAAACACTTCTAGATAATGAAAAAAAACATACATTCTGTTATTATTTACAATGGTTCTTAATAAAAATTTGAAATAGATAAACTATTAAATTGATCAATAGTACTTTATTAATAAAATAAGGTTCTATAATAATTACGGACTGAAAACAAAATGCGTGCAGAGCTGCGGGCATTTGCTAGTAAAATATACCTATATACAAGAGAAAATGAAAACAAAAAAAATACATTTAGAAGTATTTTTACTGATTAAAAAGAAAAATAATGTTACACATTTTTCATTATCACGTTGATTTCGTTAATATCTCACTCAATATTTTTTTCTTCTTCTGGCCCTTATCGAACTTGTGTTTCTGAAAGAAACAATAGTTATTTCTTATTTGAAAAAAAAAGCTAATATAAAAAGCAAGGGCAAAGAATTCCAGTGAAATTAAATAGAGACCTAAACAATTTTTTAATATAAAATACATTTTAATTTGACTTATAATTATTAAAGTTACCTTCAGATATAATTGTTGAATACTATAGTGAGCTTTATGTATGTGCATAAACTTAGAATATGAACACTTTCAAAATATCAAGAATACTTAAAATAAAAACTATAATGGTATTATATGAAATTTGTCATCTGTACTTAGGAACTCTGAATGTATGTCTTGTAAAAAATATCTTATATCATGATGACCCCACTCTTATGTGAATTGTGAGACTAAACCCCCAATGAAACTTTTCAAAATCCAGCCCTGGATGGATGACAGCTTTTTGGGAACACATATGCAATGTCTAATGACGTCACATCTAGTATTTGATGAAGTCATTTCCAAGTAAGGTTGCATGAGTTCTTTAACCTATAACTAAGTAAACGATAAAGTCTTATCAAATTTTAATATTTTATGGCTGCGTGGGTGGTAGGACAACTCAAGACATGAGTGGATGAAGGTGATGTGCAGCACTTTGAATTATTTTTGTCACTTTATGACCTAGATTAATGTGTTGTGTTATGTCCACATACAAAATCGATTTTACAAGGTAAGAGTGAATAGGCTTAGAATTGAAAATAAACCAAAGTATCATTCAAACTATACATACCTATAATCAAAGAGCTTACTTTGGAGAGCATCTATACAAAATTACAAATTTTAACATATCACCTTCATCGGCAAATATCTACAACAGTGTCTGTATGTTCATGACCACCTTACATTAGATATAAAACCCAGAATAATTATGCTTAAGGGTGTTCGCCTTTAGTGTTCATTGTTGATATATCTAGTAACCATATGGAATATTGGGAGTCTATACCCGACTGGGCTCTGTCTACCAGACTTAAGGTAATGTAACTCGTTAGACTCTATTTTAGTTTGTCGGATCTCAACATCAGGCGGTGTATATCCAGCTACAGAGTGGCTTACAGGTTGGCATGACAACGAGGACTGCTGATGGAATATATATTGGTATAGAGATAGTACAATAAAAAATAGAAATACATGTCCCACTTCTGGCTTAACGCTATAAAATGTGAGATACTACTTTACTTTCATTGTGGCCATTTCAATTCTTTACAGATGAGCTGGAGCATTCAGTGTAGGAATACATCGCGATGAGACCATAGCGTGATGGTAGGGCTTTTTCTAAGCCCATCTGGCTAGGGGTCATTCAAGTATTAGGTAAGCACTGATGGGGGAGGGGGGCCCTGGATTTGCTTATTTTTGATGACATAGGGGTTGGGGGTCTGGGTGGTGATTATGTCAGCAATATTTATTTACTGACTTAGAACAGATTTGAATATACTTATATAAATGTTTACGTAATCATGGGGGTAAGGTTAAAAGCATTCCTTACTTTTGCTGACCAGATGGAGGGAACGGCCAGAAATTACAAAAATTCTGCTTACGTAATACATGAATGGCCCCCTAGCTACTACTATGAAGTTGAAAATCTGTTGGTATATTCCGGCAGCTGCAATTGAGTTAATTCCTTTACGGTTTATCATATATACCATCTAAAATCACATCGTCAATCAAAATCAGATAAGATTGTGGGCAAATACCTATTTAAATACACAAAATATGTTTGTCCACGATGAGCTTCGAAACTACTCAACCGATCTTCATGAAACGTTGAAATTATGTACAATTTGGTCCAAATTGAGAAATACGATAATTTATATTTCGATTAATGGTCTCAGTATTCTTTAATTACAAACTAAATTATTGTCATTGTTGATTATTGTTATTATACATAAGTTTCATCAGTATCGAACAGATGGCGCTTTAAATTAGTTTATTGACAGAAAACTGCAGGAACTATATCTATTTCATAGATAGCGCCACACAATACTTTATCACAATTTAATTCAACATGTAATAACTGAGTCATAGCAACCGCTGGCCCCGTCAACTAGTATAATATATATGAAATATAACTAAATAAATAAATATATAAAATCACCTTTCTCTTCTCGGCTGTCATTCCAACAAACTCTTTCCTTGATTTCTTCTCCTTGCGCGGTTGGTTTGTGTTCTGGCGCTTGTTCTCGGGTCCCTCATTGCCTCCCTCCTGTTTTAACCAACATAATCCACTTTTCCTTAATTTTATTTCTATTATAAATTATAACAAATTACATGACAATACAATACAAATGACACTATGCTATCTTTTACATTAGCTATTTTTTTGAATTCAGTAGGTGGTAGAGCCCCACTGAAGCTATTTTTGGTTTCAGCATGAATGGGTCGGCTCCTCCGGGGTAGTACCACCCCTCTCACAGATAACCGACGTGAAATAACAGTGCTTGCATTGTTGTGTTTCGTTCGGTCAGTGAGAAAGCCGGAGGCCCACGTCCCTTCCTCTTTCCTTCTTTCCCTTTCCTACCCCTCCCCTTCTCCCATATGCAGGCTGGCAACGCACTTGCAACGTCCCTGATGTCGCTAGTGTCTATGGACGGTGGTGATCACTTCACATCACGTGACCCACCAGTTCGTTTGCCTCCTTTAATATAAAAAAAAAGTTACTTTGTATCACGGGTCCATAAATGGCTCTTGTCAAAATCATGCATACTAAAATGCAGTGTCAAGAGTCCCATATGGTTATGTATAATGTATGTAATTTATGTTAAGTTTTTAATATACGTCTATATCGATTGACTCGTATTATTTTTGAAAAAACCACAAAGTAGGCAAGTTCATTATCTAAATATATCTCAATTCATATAAAAATATCAGCTTATAAAACTTTCACTTGAAGGCAAAAGATCTAGCCAAGTTATGGTTTTTGGACTCTATATTATATATGATCAGTCACAGTGCACTCATTTTAACCTAACTCGTATTAATAAAATAACGTACTTGGTGTTTTCTCTTGTTCATAAGTCTTCTGTAAGCTCCGTCACCTTCGTTATGTGATTGTCTATTAAAGCTTCCCACTTCTTGCCTATGGTTCCCTCGATTTCTGTCGAAAGGTCTATTCCCGCGATGGTTGAACCTGTTTCCTTGCCTCTGATTAGTCTGAGTGCATCTCTTCACCCTCAATATCCTGTTCTTGATTGTTAAGTCCTCTTCGGATAACCCTAGTGCCAATTCAACACCGTCTTTCGATTTGAAGTTTACATAGCCAAAACCTGAAAATGTTGAGATTTCATAGGATGTTACGCTGTTTTATCTAAGTGAAATATGGACAGCTATTTTCATTTATTTTTTTATATAAATTTTTTTTAGGTGAACTAATTACAAGTAAACAAAGAATGACGTATGTATGGATAATGAGCCAAAAATACAATGGGATTCTAAATATAGTCCAGTCTAAGCTTGTTCAATCCTTCGAATAATGACGTAATTTTGCCAAAATTTCTCTTCCTTCTCTACCAAAGAAATATAGAGCATGTTGAGGTGCATCCAAGGACTTCTTTTCAGTACATCGAAAAGAATATGAAGAGGAACGAAAAGAAGAAATCTACAAGCATACTAATGCATATATCTGCAGGGTAGAAAGTTATTTAATTTTTGCTGAACAAATACAAAAATTTCTACTGAAGCAAACCCTCCATATAAATCTATACTATGATAAAATTGTAAAACCATTGTCTGTACATTGTAAATATTTCCATGAGATTTAATGCAGGTGATTTAGGGAGTGCAACAGAATACAATAAAACATTTTTATTAAACTTTGTCTTGTTTGTTTAAAGATCCTAATTTCTATAATGACTACATTATTTTTCATGGAGATTAAACATGTAACTTACAAAGTTGGTTCACAGAAAAAACCTCAATTTACAGACTATAAAGTTTTCATCAATTTCTTTGGTTGTTCTGAAAGCCCTAAGTTCAGGCTAGCGTGTAATATAGTCAAGATTTACAAAATACAAAACAAAGTTAAAATATTATAGGAATATTAAATTCGCATTTATTTATCCTTAAGCCAACTTAATATTGATGTTATTAGCTGATCCCAGGAGGAGACAAACCTTCTACAAGAGTGCCTTTTTGGTTGGTGTTCACTTGATAATAATAATAATAATAGTTAGCTTTTTATTGCACACATGTTAAAGATACACAAAATTAGAAATTCGTTTACTATATGTGTACAGTTAGGCGGCCTTATCGCTTAGAGTGATCTCTTCCAGGCAAACCTAAGGAGACATTTAATTTTTTTTAAATACCCTGTGGCAATATAAGTAGACACAGACTTAAAAAAAAAAAAAAGCTGATGTACCTGATGTATGGTAGCCACGATCCACTCAGACACAACCGTAATATTCTGCAAATGATCTTACCTTTCCCAGCATTTGTTTTTTTGTCTCTTATTATTCTCACAGAATCAATCTCCCCGCAGTTCTCAAACTTTGCTCTCAATGCTTCATCTTCCAACGCAAAAGGCAGGTTGCCAACAAAAACTGAACAACGAGGATCATGTTCAGTCCCCGTACTGTCGCTACGGGAAACACGGAGATGATGATCATTCAGTACTGTGTTGTTTTCAGCAAGAGCCTGAAAACCGATTAATAGTAAAAAAAGCCATATATTGCTGCGTAGTGCTATGCACATCTGCAAGGTTATGCAAAGTCAGAGCTGCACTAGTGAACACATAGTAATATAAATACATAGTAGTAGTAATCCAAACCACATTCACACAGCAAATGATCCCGGACTCTAATTTTGCCAGATAGACAGGTGTGCAGGCATGGTTCAAAAGAATACAACAGATGAGCGATATCTTACACTTGTCTACATTCCGAAACTAGGAAAACTCAGGTTTAGTAAGGATGATAAGTTTAATATTACCATAAAATTTCACCTTAACCTTGTTTGATGTCTTCCACTAAATATTCCATGCTTTAAACATCTGTGGTGTTATTACAAAAAAGTTAAGCACGTTTTAAACGCTAGCTTTAAAAATATGTCTCAGTGAATATTCGCCGTCTTGCTCTTTTGTCTCGCTTTGGTTAGGTTAGGTTACACTTGCGAAAAAAGGATAACGCGATCTTGCTTCGGGTGAGCGCGGTGCATTTCGTACGAAACCTTTTTTAAACCAAGTATTTAACTTTTTTGTAATAACACAGCTGGTGTTTCATGATTGATGTAAAAAGTAAAAAATTTATACATGTTTGTGATATTAAAAGTAGTACATGAACATTGTAGAGGTCAAACAACAAGTGTATAGCTGCAACACTACATGGAGTTATTTAGCTCTCATGTCAATCATGGGTGTGTACATTGTAGGGAGTTGTGTACATCAAACTTTATTTTATACATAAGGATTAGATTTTAATGTGACAATAGATTTAGAAGATTTTTGTGCTTTGACATATTTAATCCTAAGATTGATTTGATGATGATTTGCAACATTTAACTATGTTCATAAGTTGCAGTGACTACTTACACACATTTCATACTACTGTTACATAGAAACCTACTTGTGTTTAAATAATATTTCCAGTGGTATAAAGTTTACCTAGTATTAAACTTGGAAGGGGTAATTAATATCAAGAAACTTCAGTGGAAATCTGTCATTATGTAAAAATAAGTGTTCCAGTGGCTGCATCCGAGTTATTGCAATTTCTGAGTAGTGTGTTAGTCTATTTAAAATTATCCCTCAACATCATCTGGGATTTTAGAGAAAGGCTAATTATGCTAACTCTAACAGCCAAGCAGGTATATAAGCAATTCACTCAGATGTACTATAGATTTAATGCATATATATAATTTCACACTGCTAAAGTTTCAAATTCCGTTTTCTTAACAAAATAGCAACATAATTACCTTTTCAACAGACTCTTCATCTGCAAATTTGACATAGACATTAACTGTAGATCTGTCAGGATGGAGTTCATTTTTGATGACAGCTAATTTTGGTGTGTCACGGGCATCCTTTATAGGTACAGTGCGAATTCTAAAAAAAAACAAATATCCTTGTTATTACAAAAAAGTTAAATACTTAAAAGGATTCATACTAAATGCACTGCGCTCAACCGAGAAAAGTTAGAGTTGTCCTTTTTTTGCAGGTCTAACCTCACTTAACCAAATTGAGACAAAAGAGCAAAATGGTGAACATTCATGAGCGCAGTGCATTTAAAACGTAACCTTCTTAAAGCAAGTATTTACATATTTAACATTTTTGTAATAATACTGTAGTTTCAGGAAGCAGTATACAATTTTATGGAATGAAAGAGCTGTGGAGATCAAGTGGTTTAGTAGGCACAATATTGATTTAATGACTGCAGTTTCCGATCCCTTGATCTATTAATGAATTTGTCAAAATTCATGGATATTTACTAATTCAAATTTATAAAACTACATACTGACAGCCTTTATTACCAACCATTGTTGTTAATTCTCGTATTACAAGATATTTCCACATAATTCACAGGGGCAACAAACAGTCCTCAATTATTATATATACTAGCAAGCTTGGCAGGCCTTCCGCCTTGATAATAAAAAAAAACCTTGGCAAATCTTACACCAAAACTTTCCTCACAAATCACTTTATCTACCAGTGAAATTGCATGAAAATCCGTTTGGTAGTATTTGAGTTTCTCATATACAGACAGACACTTGTGGTGGAGGACTTGGTTTTATACAATTTAGTGGTTAGGTATAGGGGTTGTAAGGGTTGTGAAATAACATCATAAGACTTGAGACACCCAAGCCAACCTCACCTGCACGTGGTGCACCCTGCTGAATAACGAACAAGGCAATGGTGCAAGCGGGGTGGTAGGGTTTTACAGCCTGACTGGGTCGTAACCACCATGTCTATGGCGAAAAAGCCCGTAATAGTGATTCGCTTCTACGGGTCGTGTTTCGGGATCAGCCTGTGCATATCCAGCTTTTTATAGGCCGGCATGATAGTGGCGACCTGTGATGGACAGTGTGTCAATCAGTGATCGCTATTATTTTTGGATTGCACTGTGCTTACCATGAGGCATAGTGCAGTCACTTTGCCGTGCTAAAAAAAATCTGGGTATCAATTGTACTAATTTAGTACATAGAATCTGTGCAAAAAAAATCATTACCTGACAGTTTGAATCTGCCCATATTTACTAAATATCCTTTTTATTTCCTTTTTACATTTCTTACTAAAAGGCACATTTCCAACAAACAAGGTTCTTTTAACCTCATTTGGATCATTTACAAATGTTTCAGGCTTCTCTCTTTCTATCTTTACAGGTTGTTTAGGATCTTCTTCCTCCTCTCCGGATGAAGAATCAGCTGGATCTTTTTCCAGTAACTTTTTGTTAATTTCCTCATTCTCAGATTCAATTTCATCATCAGAACCATGTTCGGATTCGGAATCCTTATCAGTCACTGCATTGGGGTTTACTGTTGCTTTCTTCTTTTTTAATTTCTTTTTCATTTTATCTTTACCAACAATCTGAGCCGGAGTTCCTTCTGGAAGAACATCAGCTGTTGTTGATTCTGAATCTGATTTAATATTGTCTGATTGCACTTCATTGTCTTGTAATATTTTATTATTATCCTTACATTTTTCTTCATTATATGCAGCTTTTTGTTTTCTGTTTTTTCTTTTATTTTTTTTTCTTTTCTGATTATCTTTTGCTGTAACATTTTCATTTTGATTTTCCTTCTCACTCTGTATATCCGTCTGACTTATAATATCAAATTCTAGTGTCTTATTTGGGTCATTTAGCTGTTGCTCTGCTATTCTCTTTTGTTTTTTAATTTTCTTTTTTCTGGTGTTTTTTTCGAGGTCTTCTATATCTTGATTTAATTGTTGATTACTATTGTCGATATTTTTGTCATTCACTGATTCTAAAGTTGTAGCTCCGCTTCCTTCATTATCTATGTTATCCATAAGTGATTTACGCCTTTGTTTCATTTTCTTAGTCATTTTACCTGCACAATTATCATCTTGAGCAACAGTTGATTCAGTATTATTTTTATGAATTACATCTCTTGTACTATCAATTGTTGGGGTAGTTAAATCCTTATTTTTCTTTTTCTTTTTGGGTGTATTCTCATTACTAAGCTGAGTTGTTTCTATCAAGGTATCATTTTTATTCCTTTTCAAAGAAACATTTTGGCTATCCGCTTCTAAGTCATCTTTCAAATGTTTCTTAGCTTTATCTGCTTTAGGGCTTATGATAGTCGAATCTTCGTCTCCCGTTATGTCCATATCAGGGTTTTGAAATATCCTCTTAGGTGATTTCTTAACTATAGCCTTCTTTTTCTGTAATGTCGGCGAGAGAAATATAGAACGGTCGTCCACCAATTCGCTTTTAGGTGTAACATTTGGGGACGGCTGATGTTTTGTTGGAGTTAACGCTTTTTTCACAGTCCTTGGTCTGTTTGGTGTTACGTTACCAGTGATTAAAGCTGCAACACCGCCTAATACGTAATCCATGGTTAAATATAAATGTTATAAATATAACTAAATTCTTATATCCTTGATAAAACGCACATGGTTAGACGGTCAGGTTATTTTGACACAACGTTTTGACATATTTTGAATTTTACTTTATTTTGACATGTACATCTATGACTGTGGAATACCACATAGTAATTAAAAACAGCAAACTATTCGTATATTGCCTAAAACTTACGGAACAAAGAATAGGAAAACTGGAGAATTTTATACATGTGGTTATACATACATACATATATTTTATTCTAAAAATTATGACAATAGCACGCCTATAACAATATATGATGCTAACATGCATTTAAAGCGGATATTAATAGCATGTAACAAAAAAAAAAAACTATAGTATAAACAATTGAAATAACATTGATATTTAAGCGTATGGTATATACTTCTGTTAAAAACAGAAAAATGATTTTATGTTGTGGGTTATCATAGTTAGGTATATATTATTGTAATAATCTGGCAACACACATTGTTCAGGAAAACGATGTGCTGTTGTGACGCTTTCTCGCTAAATATATTTTTATTTTGATGTTAACTAACCAATTTAGGTGATAATCACGTATAGTGTTATTTGATCAAGTGGACAGATTATATATCATTAATTGCGTAAGTAATTATTTACTTTCTAATGTTTTATAAAATAAATATCGCGCCATTGTGCCGCCCGCCATTATTTCAATTATTGTGATTATCTCTCGATGTAAATTGCAATTATATTTGATATAAACAGTTTTCATTTCTAAAGAAAATGTAGTAACTTTACACACCTCGTAGTACTTTATAAATCTATTTAGAATAAGAAATGCGTCTTAGGTTATGAATTTGTCACACTGATATATAATTGTAAAAAAACGTATATCTTAACTCGGCAAAGAACTAGAAGGTGTATAAAAAACAGGCGTCGTAATTTACTAACGCCGGCGTGCTATCGATGTCTAGGATATAAAATAAGATTTCAATGTTATAAGAAATCTCGATTGTATGAACCAGGAAGTATTGTTTTTGTTAACAAAAAATAATTGTTTCATCGGATACGAGTGTAAAGTAGGAAAACTTGTTCAAACGCCTCTTACTCGACGTGTTCTTGTCTATTGATGATATTCATAGGAAATTTATGCAAAATATATCAATTTAAATGTTTGGTATCTAATGTGATGAAACTTGTCTTATAATATGTCTATAAAGTAAACTCAAACAAAGCGTTATGTTCGTGGGGGGTGATTTTGCTTTGTTTTTGTGATATCTACTACACTTCTTTTCATGATGCAATCTATGTTTGTAGTAATAATAAAAATGTCGCATTATTTCTTTATAAGGTATTTTATATTTTTCTAATTAAAATAATATTCATATGTTTTACATTATAAAGGTTATCCCCTAATTGATCATTAGATGAATTAAAGTAGCTTTAAGAATGTTGTTCCGACTATAATGGAATCTCTATACAAATAAACTTATTTAGTTTTTAGAATGTTTCCTAGTACTTAACTTTTGAGTCATGAAACTGATTTAATTGCATCTAAAGTACAATTATAAACATTAGAACAAATTTTTGCATAAATCTTTAAAACCCATAATAAATGTTTTCATTTTTGGATTTAATTATTAGTACTGATTTCTCATCACTTAATTAGCCTTTAGTTAATAATACTCCGTTGTACACTTTATTATATCGACCTAATTATTATATTTCATTCACCTTCATTCAACCACTTGACTAAACAGTTAAATCTGTGATAACTATACACTATCTCGGTCACACCTCCACTGACCTTGTTATTGGTATGCATTGAGCCAAATGTTTGTGCATTTGTGACCAGATAACACATATAGATCATGTCAGCTAATTAAAAAAAAAAATCACAATTCTATGATTTAAAAATTAAAGCAGGCCTCTTGACCTACTTTCTTTCAACACATATTTTTAGACTTTTAAGACAAAGAGACATTCAATAAATCTCTTTAACTTTCTTTATAGAAACCCAATATTCAATGATAAGTAGTGACAGTCAGTGTAATTTAAAGTAAGAGTAATTAACTTTAACAAAAAGTAGTTATTTTGTTTTGGCAATTAATCTTTTAGTCGATTATTATTGCCATTGTTGAGTAATTAATGATATTAGATTATCTTGTGATCACTTCAATGAACTAACTAGATGGTGGCCATCTTGTTAGACCATTCCAGGGAGTTTTTGTGACAAATCAGAATCTATTCATGATATTATCTCTCATCCACTTTATTTGTCCACAATAACTAAACTATATTGCATAAAATACCACCAATATAAATTATAGGGCCAAAAAACACCATTATGAATAAAATCTACTACATGATATTCCAAGGCTTCATCAAAAACTCTCAACAAAAATTATTGTGCTTTACAAAAATAATATTTGTTACACATCTCTGCTACCTGCATGGTATCGCTATAAAGTTTTGTTTGTATATGCTTTTAATAAACATAGGTGTGGGAAGACATTATTGTCATGTACCATGAACTATTAGGCTGCATTATCATAGACATATGTTAACTAGACTGAATAGTGTTTACAATCATCAGAGAGGTTTATTATGATGTGACCCAGGTGTGGGAATTTTAATCTGCACTCTTATCATAATGATTTCGGTGATATCAGCATGATAAGTAATAGTTTCGTCACACACCTGTGGGCCAGACAGAGTAGAGTAGACTCCCTGCTGAAATTTTATAAGAAAGCCACTTTAGGAACACTCTCTGTTGATATCTTGTTGATTGATACTAATATTACAATTCATATTAATACATATATACATAAGTGCTAATATTATAAATGCGAAAGTAATTCTATTACATTTTCATGAATTAGCCAATAAACCAATTGGGCCTTGTACAAGAAAATTTGAAGTGGGTGAAATAGGTAATGAAAGTTTGTGTGCGAAACGAATTAATTTCTCAAATTAGGGATATGAAAATTACTTATATTTTTGGTAAGAAATAAAGAAAGTTTCTGTGTTTTAACTAATTAATTGAAGATAATGTTCGAATACAAATCGGCTGTTTTCAAATGTCCCCGGAACATACATTCTTTTGTCTCGTTTTCTATTCTATATGAAAACTAAGTTATAGTATAAAATTGTGTACATTGGGCACGGCCGACGGCACCTATAATCACGGTAGTCGGTGTCGAGACCCTTTAATCTCATTAGGGCCGAACTGCTGGTCCGTGACGTGCACTGGTCCGTGCGACTGCCTTACTAGAGTTCCTGTGAAATATCGCATCGTGTTTCACGATTCAATTTTAAATTAAAAATATAAATAACTTCTTCCCGCGTCTTCATTCGCGTGGATTAGTTATTAGGCTAACGCTAACACGCAGCAGAAGTTCTCCAAGGGAAAAAAACGACTTTGTGATATTCTTTATTGATGCTCTGTTCCTATTGGTTTTAGCGTGATGATAAATAGCCTATAACCTTCTTCGATAAATGAGCTACATAACATTGAAAGATTTTTTTAAACCGGACCAGTTCATGAGATTAGCGCGTATAAGCAAACAAACTACAGCGTTATAATACTAATATTATATTAAGTGTAGAGTGTTCTGCGCACTGTGTGTACACCCAGAGCGGTCAAAAAGTTTGGCGCAGAGTGTACATGATCTGTTGCCATTTCTAAGTTTGTATTATTGTACACCTATTACCAAGCATATTTTCTAAACGCTTATCTTTTGTGATTAAAAATAATTTGAATCGTTCGAAAGCGATTTTGTCGGACTCGAGTGAATGACTGTTTACAGTGAAGTTTTAATGTCGTAACCATGTACTCTGTGCTGTTACTTAAAGCTTTTCACTAAAAGTGTCACTACAAATAGGTCGAGTATAATTTCAGTACAAAATATATATTTTACTTGCAAATTAGTTTTTGGAGAGACAAGTAAATTACCTCATATATAATACTAACTACACGCGTTGCTGTCGTTTAGTTATTCTATGTTGAATTAAAATTATGATAAACTATTTTCTAAATTAAAATGTGGCACCATCTATGAGATATCTATAACAGTTGGACCTACAGTTTTCTGTCAACAAACTAATTTAAAACACCATCTGTTCGAGATTGATGGCACTTACAATTAATAACAATAATCAAGATGGGAAATAATTTAATTTGTAATAAAGAAATATTGACATCATTAATCAAAATACAAATTATCCTATCTCACAAGTTGGACCAAATTATACATAAATGCCAAAACAATTCATGAAGATCTGTTCAGTAGTTTCGGAGTTCATCGTGGATAAACATTATGACACTATAAAATTTTAATAATAAAAAATTACGTACGTATTATATTTAAAAATCATGGTTTATTTGATTTGTATCTACCAAGGCTGTCCGAACTAGATGGGGCTCGGGACCAACAAAAATGACTGAGTACATTGGGGGGCCGCAATACTTATAAAAAATAAAATACATGTACTGTAGATATCATTATTTTATTATCTACTCTTTCATTAATTTGTCTTTTACAATTCTGTTAACATCAACCTCAATATTAGTAGGAGCAAGACGCAGTGCATATTTACGTGAAGTATCTGTCAATGAAGACCTGTATTTCGATGTTATAATCATCATTGTTGAATATGCACTTTTACAATGGTAGGTACTGCCCATCATCGAGCCCATTTTTAGCCCGAAATTCGTCAGTTTCCGGAAAAAGAAGATAAAAAAGATTCTGCAGGCCGCAACAAGTCAATGTTGGGACAGCCCTTGTATAGACGATCGCTATTTATATAGCATATTAAATTTGCAATCAATATCTTACATATATTAATGAACTTGAATAAAAATGCGATCTTACATTAAATTTTTTTTTTCCCGAACTGAATACGCTATTGACCCAGCAAGGTCTTAACAGCTTCACCGGACTAATAAATATTTTAGATGCCCGTATAATTAACAAGTCTAAATGTCTTGTTGCAACAGGAAATAAGCCAAATATGTAGGTATTCATTCACAAGATTTGCCGCGAGCGGAATCATAATCAGTTGCTATGTACGTCGACTTGTAAGGCAATTGTATTTTTGTATACCAATATAAATGCTTTGAATCGATACTATCCGTGAATACAGACTAGAGTTCGCTTAAAATTGGATGGGAATCCTATAATCTATGATTTTTTTATAAACCGAAAACGAAGTTCAAATTTTGCCAATAATAGTTTTTTTTAATAATCTTCATATTTTATACTAACTATGCCCGAGACCTTGTCTGCGTGAAACCTTATGTAAAAGCAGCGATTAATAAAGTCATCTAAATATATATGTCCATTTACTTATTTATTTTTCTCCTGTATTTAAGTCGCGTCGCCATTAAAATAATAATTCTTGATAGAGTTAACCGATTTTCATGAAACCAACTATTTCTGTAAATGTTACTCGAAGATATGATTTATGATTTTCTTGAAGCGGTTTTATCATGAACGCAGTGGTTTAGCAGTGATGCTTGTTCATACAAACAGACAGACAGACATTTCTAACCCTGACACCTGCATCAATGCTTTTTTCTTAATCTAAAAAATATAGACACATTAGATTTACATCCTTATTATATGTATAGATGTAAAACATTTGAAGATCTTGAGAAATAATGTAAAATATTAGGAACGGCTAAAATTGGACTTAACTTATTTTGAAATGTAATGACTCATAGTTATTATTAAAATACAGATAAGCTTATGACACTATCGATGTTATTACAAAAAAGTATAATACATATTGATACTTGCTTTAAAAATATTCCGTACTAAATGCATCACGCTCCCTCGAGACAAATTCGCGTTATCCTTTTTTTGCAAGTCTAACCTAACCTCACCAAAGCGAGACAAAAGAGCAAGATGGCGAACATTCAGCGAGCGCACTGCATTTGAAACTTAACCTTTTTAAACCAGGTATTCAATACATATATAACTTTTCGGTAATAACACCGTATAAGGTTAAGTAGGACTGTGATCGAAGACGTTTTGGTGCATTTTTTAGACTAGACTTCTTTTGGTCGCTTTTTTTTTTAATTTTCTTGTGGTTTTGACGTTTTTGTGTTGAAACCCGAAGCACGTAGAACAACAAGAACACAATTTTGATGTATAGATTATGGAGTGCATTGCCCTCCGTGCTATGGCTTTCATCCAAAACGTGCTTCAAAGATGTATTGTCTCAAATAATACCTATTTCTTCGTTAGTACATGAGTAAAACAGTCGTTAAGCGTTCTTAATTTGAGATAATGTGGTGACAGCGTCGCACGGTCATCCGATATTATCGCTTGTTTTAAAAATTTTTTAATTTTTATTTCTAAAGCCATCTACATAGAGTCCATAATCGAAGACAAGTTATTTTTATGGCTTCTTACTGTGGGAAATACTTGTAAATTATTGAATTTTTTTTTAAATATTTCCATGGTGGCAAATGAGTATATTATCCATGATAATAATATGAAAAGAATGGCACAGGTTTATGTGTAATCCATCTTTTTAGTATACTTGAAGGTAGTATTGTTTCCGGCCGAATATCATTTTAGTTACTTAGACACTATGATTCTTTCTGTTTGTTTAATTAAATCCAATTAAGAAATATGTATTACATTAAACGCATGTATTTATAATAAGACTAATTGATTTCATAACTTCTTCTGCGTTCTCTTAACAATTAATTTTTGTACAGTGGGAAATACAGTCTGTTGTGAGTGTATCGTAAGGCTTACATTCGTTTGTATGGAGCTTAAGTCATTGTGGTATTGGACAGTGATTGCAGGAGTTAATTATGTTTTAATACATGAAGATATAAGTAGTGGTATTTTTTAGATGAAATAAAGTGTTAAGAAACAAAAATAAAAATTTGATTGGATTACATTCAGTACTTTTTGTATGATGTGCGTATAACCATAGATCTCGTATTATTTGTATAGATGAATAACAATTAGAAGGTTACGAATAACGTTGGTTACGAACCTTGAATTTATTTCGGTTTTAATGTAGTATTTAAACAGCTATTTTGATGAGATTATTTCCTCATTGTTGATGAAGAGCTAATTCTTGGATACGTAACAATAATTGTTATTTTATTGGCTATGCTTGACACTCGCGTTGGGAGCGATGTTCGACTAATTTGGCACGTGATTTTTGTAGCTAGTATATTTAATCTGTTCTCTGTTTATTTATCCTGCATGCACTACAAACTTTTCACAGTGCGGCAGAAAAATCGCCGACATTGTGATGTGCGACAAAATAAATGAAAAATGCTAGGAATTCGCACTACGGTATAAAAATGTGTCACTACATTTCAAAATAAGTGTGTGCATCGGAGGGTTTTATATATCAGCGACAATAGATTTCAACGTATCTTATTGTCTCTCTCACTTTCTATACATTGCGGGTTCATTAAGAATATACTATCTCATTCTCCCACAACCTAAAACTTATATATGCATTTATAGCTATCTCTTTTTCGTTTCAAGAAATCTAATTTACACCGTCCTATAAAAGTTTGTCTTCAAAACGACATAGGATTTAACTTCGATTACATAACACCTTCATGAGTATGAGACATTGACACTGGCCAGTGCTTCCGCGACGCCGAATGAAAATAAAACTTATATACCTATATTTATAATGTGTGATGGTTTATAAAGAGTGTGTTTTATTAATAAAATGATATACTACACTACTATTAATTAATAACATGATATACTACACGTGCCTGACACAGTTAACACGCGTAGCGTGTTTAGCGAATTAGCGACTTGTGGCATGTTCAAACGTCATAATAACAAACACGCTGTATGTGTTATATAATTTTATTAAAGTCGAATTAGGGAGTTTTTGGCGTGATCGTAGTCTGTCATGTAGTGGATTGTATATTTGATTTAATCTTGTGATATTTTACTCTATATTTTGTACATTTGATGGTGTTTTACGTTATATAGTTAGTTTATTGTGCATAAGTGCAGTGAATAGAAAATAATACCACGGAGCATGAAATTCTGAGTTGCCACAAAAACTCCCTGGAAGGTTCTAACAAGGGATCCACCATCTTGTTAAAATATTGAAATGGTCCCACGACGCTTGTAATGTTATTGTACTATAACGTCTCTTGAAACAAAACATTGACACTGGCAAGTGCTTCTGCGGAACCAAAACAAAGAAAAAGAAAGAATAAGAAGTCGAATTGAGAATTTTTGGCGGGATTTTAATGTTAATGCAGTCGATTTTATAATTAATTCGTTACATTTCAAAATAATTTAAATCCAATTTGATCCGTTCCTAATATTTGACACTATTTTTCAAGATTTTCAAATTTTGTGCATGTAAAATATGAAGATCATAAAGAAAAACCGTAAGAATGACAAACTTTGAATTTCGTCGTCGGTATATATAAACTGTAAACCTTAAAAAAATGAAACATGTTATATGAATCCTTAAAATTGGATTTAGTTGGGTTTATTTATAAGCTCATAAAACGGCTTATTTCATTCATAATCTTGTGATATTTGACTCTATATTTCGTAATATTGGTGGTGTTGTACTTAATACAGTTCGGTTGTTGTATGCAAATGAAGTGGATGGGAAATAATACCACGGATCATGAATTCTGAGATACCACAAAAACTTCATGGGAAGTTTTAACAAGAGGGCCACCAACTTGTTAAAATATTGAAGTTATCAGGGGAACACTTGTAATATTATTATCTATCGACTTACGATTATTTCTAACATTATCCAAATTCGGACTCTTTTCTACTGTTCTTCGGTACTAACATGTTGCTTGAACGGTCCCTAATGAAAATAACGAAAGTTAAAAGTACCTAGAAGAACTTGAATTGTGCTATGAGTTGAAAATCTAAACATCATACGCATGATCAAAATAAATGTTGGAGTTTTTAAGTGTGTCCGATTGTTAGAATTCACGAGTATAGGCGTTGCTAATATTACACGTCCGCAGTTCTCAACTTGTATCATAATGTTACTGGCCTGAGAGAGTAGGGTTCTTGAGATAATACGACTCTACAACGACCAAACAGCAATATTTATAACCAAACTAGCGGCCCCGGCAGTGTTATCCCGCTTTGATAAAAAAAAAAACCTACAGACTTACTGGTGAAAACTGCATACTGTAGTTTCTGAGTTTATCGCGAACAGACAACAGACAGACAGACGTGGATGAGGACTTCGTTTTATAATATGTAGTGATAAAAAAAACTCAAATCTACTTTAAGAGTTGACCTTAAAGCGCTTTCTTTATATTAACATCAATATAAGTCGAATATTCAAATATTGTGAAACTTTAACGCATTTCCCCATAATGTATGCACACAATAATATCATTATATAAGGGTATATTATAATGCCTAATTACTAAGTCTCATCTCTAATCTCTAATTTGTCATCAGAATGTCTATTCTGATGCCGTATTCGAGAGCCAGTACTCCCAGAGAGTAGATTTAGCATATTACAGTCTTTGAACACATGTGGTCCAGCAAATTTGTAAAATAATAGAAATAGTTAAGAATGCAGAGCGATGAACCTAGTTTGAGAATAACAATTGTTATAGTCCAGTGTAGGCACGTGGGCGAGCGCCAATTACTGTGGCGAATGGACCCACATTTCCTTAACTGAGAAATATATTATGATATACATATAGTCTACGTGTTTGCAAATACGCATTCGGCCAAGGTCGCCCACGAAACACTGTATACATTATATTATTATGAAACTGTATATCCATACAATGTGTTCGTACGACTGCTATATGACCTTTGCCTTTTGTTCTCGGTATGTTAGCAAATGGTTGTACTACAAAATTTATAATTTATGCGCCTCTTGTGAATAATTGTTTTAAATGTAAGAAAATTTCTTCATCTGATATAAGTATTCAGTTGTGTTCGACAGTTATAAATCACAGAAAGTTCTACGAGTGCGTCAATGAATCCGTGAGGGATTGATTTAGTGTGTCAAGTCAAATCTTACTAAATTTCACTTGGACGGGAGACGGGAGTTTGCACATACCTCACGACGTCACGACGTGTACGAATTACAATTAAACCAAATAATAACCTTTCAAACAGTTTTTCTGTTGCTCTGACAATCACAAATGAACCAATAAGAATTGTATGTTCACAAAAATTAAGCCATTTCTAAAATTCCTTATTCAACAACCGATCTTCTAGTACATTATTACTACCATTGTCGAATGGGTAATAAATATTACAAGTTTCTTGCGATCATTTCAATGAACTAACAAGATGGTGGCCGTCTTGTTAGAACTTTCCAGGGACATTTGTGGCAAGTCCCATGCACCATGGTATTATTTTCCATCCACTCCACTTGTGCAAAACAACCAAACTATATTACGTACAACACCAATGTTACAAAATATACATCCAAATAATACAAGATTATGAATAAAATATAAAAACATTACACGTGATGTTCTAAGATCAAAATTACATACTTTTTTCATATCTTTGCGATAATGAAACATAGTACAATCTTTGTTACGTATAAAATATTAAAATTAGAAAATAGATAGGATCGAAATTACTGAGGTTTTAAAAGTAATGATAATAATACTACTTTTTGGTCGTGGTGTCGCTCGCGTTAACTTATATTTGACCTATGCCTCGGAAACTACTCTTTTCAGGATGAAATGTACCCTATGTCTGTCTATGTACCCCTCACAATATTATACAAAACAATTAAAATTAATTTCGTTCGGTAGAGTATTTAAAGCGCAACAAACTGACATTCTTATTTATAACTTGTTGTGTCCTGGACGTAAGTCGTGTCGTCATTAAAATTACAATAACTTTTGATGGACCTAACCGATTTTAAATGTTACTGGAAGATATGCTTTATGATTTTCTTTAAGAGGGTTTTATCATGAACTCAGTATTCTAGTAGTGATGCGTGTACAAACAGATAGACATTTCTAAAAATGATTGAAATGTATTTTATAACTTATTCCAAGACACCTGCAATTTTTTTTTCACATAAATCTAAGAAGTACAAAGACATTAGATTTACATTCTTATGATATGTATATGTTGCACTAGCTAATATTTGCTTTGGTCCGAACGTTGTACATGTATGTGCGTGTGTGTGCGCATGCCTATTACGAATCCTTGGGAAAAGACGTCATAACCAGCGTGTTCTCGTGTATCGTTCATATGTATATTTTCTTTTTTTTAAGGTTTCACTACTACCACGTGTTACCAACACATTTTTTTTATGTATACGATTGATTTCGAGGATTTTTCGAACTGACTACGCTATCGACCTAGCAAGATCTTGACAATTTCACCGGACTACCTATGATTCCGAGGACGTATTTAGGTTACATACGATTGCTATTTTCTTATGCGGCAAGGTATCCACACTAATTGATCTGTCTATTAGTTTGTTATCTTCCACAGCTCAATCTTTGAAATATGGTTTAGTTAATCTGGGACTTAGAAGGACGTAGGTCGTTTTTCATCACGAATATACCCAGAAATACATCCACAAAGTCGCCGGAGAAAGCTAGTTAATGATAAAATGCACAGAGAATACATTTTTAATTTAGATAATATCGCATATCTCGTGTTTTATTAAAAAAAAAATCAAATGTAAACGCAGTCGCGTGCAACAACTATTTTATTTACCTTGAACTCTATTCACGCTGTAATAGGATGTACAGATCATTAAACGATTAAATAATAAGGGCCCTCGCTGGCTGGCTTATACGCCTTTCATCGCGCCCCGAGTGTTTGAGTATATGTATTATGGCCTAAGTGTAAAGAAGAAAGCGATTTCATGATTTTTTTTATCACTATTTATTATAAAAGAATCTCCTTCGCCGCGTCTACCTGTCTGTTCGCGATGAACTCATAAACTATTGAACCGATTTACATGCGGTCTTCATTAATCATGGAGGAACGCACGAGGAAGGTTTAGGTTTATATACCACATATAAACACTACAAATAACAATTTAGAAAAATGAAGAACACCGTGTCAGAACTTCCAAAGGAATTATTGTAATAATTTAAGTTCATGGTCCTTTATTATTTTAATCTACTTGGGTGCAGTAACATTTTTATATGTGTGAAGTTTACTCAGAAGTATTTATGTGTTACAATACTTGTATAAAAGGCAACATGCAAAATAAGAAAAATATAAAACAAGACCCTGGTAAATGCGTTAATCACGCCTTCACAAAATTAAAGCAATAGATGTGGGAGGGGAGGGATACAAGAGAAATTTTTATCAAAGATTATTTTAAATCTAAATGAAAACAACAAATAATTGTATGATGGGACCTTTGGTGTGTGAGTTGACTTGTTTGTTCATAAACGATTGGATACCTGTTTTTTACGGAGAGTGGTTATGCACTACCCAATTTCTTAAACCTCTTCTTTGAATGATCATCTATTAAGTAATCTATATATACTTATAATAAAACTGTAACTAGGCCAAATCGGTACATTAAATATTTTTTGAAAATCATAATTTGAGTAGACTTTCTTATCGATATCGAAGCTAAAAATAATCCTTTTACAATTTTTGTCTGTCTGTCCCTGTGAACACTTTTCACTCCGAAAGTACTGAACCAATTTTGATGAAACTTGATACAATGATAACTAATATTATAAAGTTACATCTAGGATACTTTTTTGTCCCGTAAAATGCAAGGGATTCTCGAGGAAACGGACAAAATTCAAAATTTGTAGTTAAGGAAATCCTTGGATATGACAGCTTCTCACATTCGCGTTTATAACGATAGATAAGATTTACGCGGATATATATTTTTTTAATAAACGCTCGAAGCCAACACTTGCGCCGCGTATTTTTTCTATGACGGTAGTGTTGTGTCAGAGAGTTCATTGAACCGGCTGCATCTATATTTGTACGTACACGGATTGTATATTAGTTTATTGAGAGTTTTCAGTAAGTCGTTTTTAGATTTGCGTCACTTAGCGCGACACGTTACATCGTTATTATATAATTCACGACTGATTAAGCATATGTGTTGTTTTTGACACTTCTAATTTTCTACGTAATTAAGAAGTGATGCCTCGTTTGCAAGACATTACAATTAATTTTTTCGTACTTTGTTACTGTATAATCTATACTATATGTATTATGTATGGCATATCTGTACTATAATATTACAAACCTAAAGAAGTTTGTTTGCTTGAATCCGCTAATTTCAGGAACTACTGGTTCGATTTAAAATATTATTTCAATATTAAATAACTAATTTCTAGAGGAAGCCTATATATATAGGCTATATATTATCACACTAAGATCAAGGAAGCACTAATGAAGAATGTCTCAAAATCGGGGTCAACCTACGTATTGTAATATTGGTGGCATTTCAAGCACAATGTAGTTCGGTAATGCTTCTTCAATGAAGTTTGTAGGAAATAATATTATGGAGTCTGAATTCTTAGATGCCACAAAAACTCCTTTGAAATTCTAAAAAGGAGGTCACCATCTTGTAGTATAGTAGTAGTAAAGTATATCCTTACATCTATCTCGCTTGCTCTTTACTAAAAATTGTGTTAGTGAGAATAGTGGCACTAATTATATTTTCCCGTTCCGTGACCCGGTTCAGTAATTCCTTTGAATTAACGACAAGTTATATGTATTTTCTTTATTTTTTAATTCTGAGAGAAGAACAGCAGTATTTTTAAACAGAGTTACATGGATATATTCACGTGAGAAAATTCTATAATAAATCACAGTATGAAAAATTATCATCTGCCAAATAGAAGGATATGTTTTTATTGTGCGATATTTTTTTTTATTGAAGCACGACAAAGTGACTGCACTATGCCTGATGTTAAGCATAGTACAATCCAAAAACATCGACAACTATCGAGACAGGTTATCCATTGCCGATCGCCGCTGTCATGCCGGCCATAAGGACGAAAGTCACCCGGTACTAGATATGCACAGGCTGATCCCGAAACGCGACGCGCAGAAGCGATTCACTATGACGGGCTTTTTCGCCATATACATGGTGGTTGCGACCCAGTCGGGCTGTAAAACCCTACCACCCCGCTATCGCCATTGCCTCGTTCGTTATTCAGCAGGGTGCACCACGTGCAGGTGAGGTTGGCTTGGGTATCTCAAGTCTTAAGATGTTACTCGACACCCCTTACACCCCAAACTTACAACTAAAGATATAAATACTTCATATCTCACTAACGATTGCCTTTGGCTTCGTTTGCCTTATTTAACTAGTTCCTAACGTTTACTTTGTAGTTTGCTGTTCATACGTAAAAACAGCTTTATTTAATTTACTCCTATACTATAAGTCCAAGGCACGGTACAGCGGTTTTCAAATTATAGCTTTTTTTATAGTATTAAGATTTTTAGTTTCCTATGTCCGTATTTTTGTATGGACTATGTTTCTTCCGTCCTAATGAATAACGAATAAAAAAATGGTGAATTCAAGATGGCCACTTTACGCATACAAATCGCCTAAGCTTTTTAACGCATTTGAATAAAAGGTACTGAAATAGTTACCGTCAGTTATCTACCAAAAATGTATGTATAGTCCGAGTGATAAAAAACCGCTTTTTCTTAAATCGTGCTGGAATTTATTAATTTTGTATTCATCTAAACGAAACGTAAAAAAAAAAATATGTCGATTTATCAAGGTCGGATTTTAACTCGTATATACGTCGACAAACTTTTTGACCTTTCTGATTATAGTTGTATGTTCGGGCTTGCGCGTAATATAGTCAGAAGTTTAATTTCAAGCAAGCTTGAAGTACCAGCGGGCCTGCCGTACGGTATTTCGCCCTGATGATAAAAAACCTTGAAAAATTATAGGTATAGCTAAACCTTCCCCTTGAATCACTCTATCTACTGGTGAAAACCGCATGAAAATCCGTTGAGTAGTTGTTGAGTTTACCGCGAACAGACAGACAGACACGGTAGAGGACTTTGTTTTATACTATGTAATGATTATGTGTATGGCTATCGACCTTCCCCCTCTTTTTTTCTCTAACTGAACTATTGACTTAGCAAGGTCTTCTTAATAGCTTCACCGGACTACATATCGATCTCCTATTCAGGCGGCTAAGTAGACTAAGACTAGACAAAAAGTTTGCATTATTAAAAAAAAGGTCAGTGTTCAGACAGAAAGTAGACGCGGTTTTGAAAGTTTTCTTGCCGTCGCGTCGTTTGGACAAGTAGTTACTGTTATATTGATCATTTGTTTGAAAAACCTGTTACCGACAAAAACTATTGTAATGCTTATCGCTTGTTGGCGAAAACTTCTAGTTCACGATACAATTGTTTAGTTTTTAGGTAACAAATTTTTGGGGAAACGTTATAAACGTTTCGTTCTCATTATAACTAGACAATGTCTCTTCTGTACGCTTGCCGTTGCATGTGAGACTTTCTATGGCACGGTAGGGAAAATAATTCGTTCTGGGTTAAGCGTAAAATGTAAGGTATTTATGTATTTGGGTGCAAGTTAAGTGTCTGTCTGGATCTAGTAATATACCAAAATAAGTAAATGAATAGTTAAGTATTTATACTAAGGGACTAGATATAAGTATATAGTTTACTATCGGGCCCAGCGGACGTCGTCTCGCCTTGATACAAATTGACAAATTATATACCTAAACCTTCCTCAGGAATCACTTTATTTAGTGGTGAAAACCCTATGAAAGTTCTGTAGTTTTTCGAGTTTATCGCGAACAGAAAGACAAACGTGCTGTTTAAATGTAGGTAGTTTTTTGTAATTGTCATAGTTTTTTTTGTTCTTTTTCAGATAAATCATGAGTCAAAAGGTGTCCCGTAAGAGTATGAACGAAGAAAAAGATAAGGTACTATTATACCCCTGATTCCCTCCTCCATTAAGCCTGATCAAGCTTGACTTCGTTCCTCTCTACTTCCAACTCTGCTTTCCTGATCACTCACACACCCAGCCAGTCAGTCTCCGTTCCGCTTTCGCGCCGGTCGATTCAATTAATATATATTTTCATTAAAGTAGTTTCAGGACTTATTAAATCTTTTTTTTAACCGTTTACTAAACCCAGTATAACAGTACGAATGTTGAGTAGTTGTAAATTTCAGGTTCGTTTTGTTGTCATTAAATAAGAAGATTTACAATTATACATATAACATAATAAAATATTTCCAAATATGTATGCTTTTATTTTGTTAGTCTTATTTTTATAATTTTTGGCAACTAATCTTGTAGTAAATTATTACTGCCATTGTCGAATAGGTAATGCTGATATTACAAGTTCTCTGTGATCATTTCATTAAAATAACATGATGGTGGCCGTCTTGTTAGAACTTTCTAAGAAAATTTTGTGGCAAGTCAGAATCCATGTACCGTGGTATCATTTCCTATCTACTTCACATGTGTACAATAACCAAATGGTAGTCCGGTGAAGCTGTTAAGACCTTGCTGGGTCAATAGCGTAGTCATTTCGAAAAAAAAAAAAACAATACCCAAACTATATTACGTAAAACACCACCAATATTACAATATATACAGGCAAATGATACTAGATTATGAATAAAATATGAAATTCACTACATGACATTCCAAGATCCCGCTTTGAACTCAGTTTTTTAGCCTTTTTTCTAACATATAATCTGTACACAAACACAAGTCGCGGTGGCCTAATGGTTTGACCTGTGGAATATTATTTCGATGTCCGCAGGTTCGAACCCCGGCATGTACCAACGAATTTTACGGAATTCGCGTATATTTACTAATTTAAATTGGTAACACTATCGGCTGACGGTGAAGGAATACATCCTGAGGAAACCGGAACCTGAGAAATGTTTTTGTAGTACTACTGTATGTGGGATAAATATGGAACTGTGGATTTCTCAGAGTTCGAAATCGCTAATACGTCGTGGGTTGGCGTGGTGATTACGCTCATACCTTCGGAAAGAGGCCTATGGTCCTGCAGTGGGTCTCTTACAAGCTGATGATGATGATGATATAATCTACCCTTTCTAAATACAATTTAAAGTCTTTAAATTATATTATTCCTACAAATAAACAGAAGGCGCTGTATTAAACTATGGTGTGCACAAAATGGAAACTAGTAAATAGATAAATGAGTTTTTGGCGGGATCTTGTTCTGTTATGTTCTGGCATTTCTATTTTATTCATAAGCTTGTGTCATTTGACTCTATTATCTAGTAATATTGGTGGCATTTTACTTAATATAGTTCGGTTATTGTGCACAAGTGAAGTGAATGGAAAATAATACAACGGAGCATGAATTTTGAGATGCCACAAAAACTCCCTGGAAAGTTCTAACAAGTTAAAACATTGATATTATTAAGACACTTGTAATAATTTGCGTTACTGGATAATGACAGTAATAATCTAGGAAAATATATATAAGTAAAGAAATATCGCTGCTTTGAATCACAGGGACAAACTGACGGTCCAGCTAAAGATGTAAAGAAAAAAATGGCGACGGATAAAGAAAGGCAGGTGAGCGATAAAACTGATAAACCGGAGAAACAAGCCGACAAATCGGAGAAACAAACGGAAAAGAAACAGGCCGAGAAAACCGAGAAACAGCCGGACAAGAGTACAGAGAAGAACATTGATAAAAAAGAGAAGACGATAGAAAAAAGAGATACGCAAGGAGAGAAGTCGAAAGACGATGGAGCTAAAGAAGAGAAGAATGCAAAGGTAGGTGTTTTGTGATTTTTTTTTTTATTTTTATGATCGCAGTTTGTGAGTTTTGAGATTTTAGAACAGTAGTTTTGGCAATCGAGTATGCGCTTTTTACTAAATGCGAATCTGGCAGATGATTTAATTAATAAACTTTTGGATACATTAATATTTGAATTCTTAAACCCATACTAAAAGAATAGTCGTAACCATCGTTTAAATTAGCTCAGAAGGTAGAAGACATAAGATTCTGGTCCTACAAATCTACTAAATTTATCATTATATCTGCTGTCTGCTGTGAAACGTCTGCCGTTTAAAAAGCATCCCATTTTTAACATTAGAATGTAAATTCATACAAGTATTATGTAGATATATTCCCGTTTATTATTGTATAATATATATTGTATTCCCAGATTGTTAAACGCTTGAACAAAATACACCGTTTCCTAATCATTTTTCACGTTACAAAACTCAGTTATGGTGTTGGTTCTACTATTTGCTTCTATTTCTAGTAGACAAGGACTTACTTTTCTAACTTTATTATTCAGTACTTCTCAGGGTACTTCCGAAATTAGATCTATAGATCTGTAATTATCCTAGAGGTTTGCGAGCTTTATAAGTTACGGTTAGAATGCTTATTTGGGTTCTTTATGAAATATATTGTAAAATAGATGCCTGTCTTTTTTGATCATTAATGTGTATAAAATCTATTACGATATATAAAATTACGAATACATTATTTGTATCAATACTTACCAAAATTTTATTTGGTAATAAATACAAGTTAGGTACAACGCTATGTAAATATACACAACAGTACGACTACTATGCAATCAAACAATCCTTGTTATTTAATGTAAAGATTTTATAATAAGAATTAAAGAATATTAAATATTCTATAATAGTTGACTTAGACAACTGGTATAATAAAGTTCCTAAGACATTCCCCATGTAAATTCTAACTAAATGAACAAAGACATATTTTAACGTCTTTTTTGTTACCTTTGGAGATATAAAAATTATCTCCTTTTTATTTAGTTTGTTTTTAGTAGTGATCAGTAATGAATGTTACGAAATTACTCAAGTAACTCGTGGTTGCTTTCCAACAAAACTATGGAGGTAAAAAAATATTGGGTGGTCTTGATGAAACCATGATGCAAGTGAAACTTTTTTTCGGATCGTAAGCAATTTAACTAGAAATTTTCAGAAAATTATTCGGTTTAAGGTATTAGAATCGCGTTTTAACCTCAGTTTAATAATTGGCAAATGATAATGGGAAACCAATAATAGACATGATAACCGACTATACGTTTTAATTGTATTAGTTTGCGGAATACATAATAAATACAATTATTCAGGTCATAGACGCATATTAAAAACTGAGCAGAATATCCATTCAAATCATTAAAAGAATTTTGGAGCAAGACATGGGCTCCGCCATATTGGCCTCGGGTACTCTGTCGAGCGCCTTTCACTTTATACCTACTCCACGGCAGTGCACCGGCTGTAATGCGACATGCGATTGATGCACGAAAAAATTTGAGGCGATAGAAAAGAAGTTTCACTAAAAAAAATATCTCCGTTTATGATGGATTGTATTTAGTAATGAATAGTAATCAATGTTAGGGAACTCCTCGAAAGATCTTGTAGTTAAAAAATCCAGCATGACGTGACCGATTGCAGAACGACGTAGGAGAGGTGAGAGAGAGACCGCAACAGAACGGTACCGCGATAGTGCGGAACGGAGTGACAGACGTCGTGAACGGCGCGCTTACAGAGCCGAATGGAACGGTGAGTGGGGCCGATTCAGATGACGATGACGTCACGTTGGTCATTGATGACGAGCCCGACCAGGACGAGATGTTCCCCGAGCTGACGTATGACGATACCTCGGATACCGAAGGGTTTGAGCTGCCGACGGACAGCGCACCTTCTAGGAGCCTCACTAGGAGATCGCAGGTACCTAATCCTGGTACCTGTATTTTCATTTTTTTGTTGTTGTTTCGGTTGAGCTCCGAACCTCTGGTTATAGAACAGTAGTTAACTATTTACAGGGTCGTGCGTTGCTTTGTATAATTGGTTTCGGGTTTAACTTCTTTCAAAAATATATGATGGTTTTAGGAATAGTCTAAACCGGTTTTAGAATACAACTCTCTTTAAATATAAGTATACGTTATCTTATTTTTATTATCGTCAAATTTTAATTAGACGTGTGCCTTAGGTTATTAGGGAATATATAGTAAAATAATAGGTTCAACAATTTTGGGGCAGAATATGAAAATTGAGACATTAATACGCGGCCATTTTGGGAAATGTCTGGGAAGAAACATCGCAGAACCGGTAATTGTGAATATCATTGTGGGAAGCTTACGAATAAAAGTGAACCTAAATATCGTACATTCTATATTCTCATAATCGAGTTTTATATTATTTTTTAAATCCCACAATTACTAGACGATGGTTCAACAACGAAGCATCCAAAAAATATACATATGTATTCTCACATTTAGGAGTAAGGAATGAGAACTTTTACTGGTGTAAGCTAAAAATCCTACTGTTTATTGTATTTATTGTATGTATGGTACTATATTATCTTATTAACATATTTAGATTTGTAAGGCAATCAAGTTTTTTTTTTTCAATAATTATAAACATTTTTTACAAAATTAGTGGTAGCACGAGCCCTATATATAAATTCTTAATTTAGGCTTAATTCGAACATTCTATCTATTTACTAGGACTATAATTAAGTTTTAAAGGGCTTGTAATATTTTATTTTATAGGTAAATAAACTAGAAATATCTAGAAACCTAAAATTCTTTGTAAATCTGCCATCCTGTTAACTTTTGGAAATAGTGAATATAAATTTGTGAACGTCAGATCCTGTACATAGTTCACCTTACTAATCGGTGTGTGTCGGCAATTTGGTGATTTGTTCCATTGTCATTAAATTAACTCTAATTTCTCATTAGAATTCCATTTTTTAATTTGCTATACATATATGTGTTATATGTGAAATATAGATACTGATCGCTTATTGGGGATGTCTAGGAATTCTGTGGAACTCGGGCTTCTTACAAATTATACATAACTAGATTGTATAGCGCTATATTGGTTTCGGGTAACTCCATGTTTAGGTGTGTGATTTTATGCTTTAATTCACGTATGTATGTAAATTAATTTAATATAATTGTATAGCAGTGAAATTTAATTCTTCCATCGCTGCTATTTCACAGGTTATAAATGAAAACTTTTGCTACACTTTGAAAATTATTATACCGTGGTTACATTAATTTCCAGCTGTTACAAACTATCAAGTGTTACTATGTGCTATTTTTTTAAACTCAATACAAAAATAGAATCTTTCAAAGGACTTCCCACCCTAACGTCGTTTTAATATTATTCTCCTGCTAATATAATTAACAGTTGTTTAAATTGTGCTATAACTATTATATACAAACATTTTAAATACATAATATCACATGAATATAATCAGCAGTAAAAAAATCATAGTATCACGTGAAAAGCTATTTCACATTTAGCTTTTAAAATAGCAGTGATACGTGATATATTCCAATGATAGATTACAATAAAGCGCATACTTATTGTTAAAGTCGTTCTTGTGCTATTTATTTATAGCTTCATATAACGACTCGTCACACCGTTTTTTTTAAATCCCGTTTGGATTTGAATAATTCTATGTATTTAATTGTAAAATACACATACTCCGTGTAACATTGGTAATATGTTGAGTATTATTTTTAAAGCATGTACCTTTAGATTCCCTTGCATTGTTTTGTAAAAGTTGGACTTAAGCTTATTAGACGTTTTATTGATACATGGACCGCTATGGACCATAAGATTTATGTTTCCAAAGACTTTAATATCAATTTTTCAGTTATGAATGGTTAAAAAAAAACAATCTTACTAATCACTGCCATTGACCATACCATTCTTATAATCATATTACGCGAAATATAATTCGTTATACAATGTCCTTAGCGATTTTAAATCAATCAATCGTTATAATCGATACCGAATATTTGTGCAATAATAGAAATCGATTGTGACGTCTCCGTTTGTTACTAACTCGACTAAAAATTGTAAAAAGGTGAAGGCGACGCGCACTCCAGAGACCCCTCGTCCTGCATCCGAGAAACAGACAGACAAGGAATCAGATGCTGATGTGAGTGTCCCCCTCAGTACTAACAGAATTACGTTGTAAAGAATCGATTATTTTTAACACAAAAGAATCCCATATCGATTACTAATTTTGCTTTTATATCGATTGTAATTTTTTTTGGGAAGCAAGTTTCAAGATTTTTATCCATTGCCAAGTAGGTAATGATAACTTAAATGTTCTAACAAGATGGTGACACCCTTGTTAGAACTTTCCATGGGGTTGTTATGGCATCTCGGAGTTTATGCTTCATGGTATTATTTACCATCCACTTCACTTGTGCACAATAACCGAACTATATTATGTAAAACACCACAAACATTACAAAATATAGAGCCGAGTTATACAAGATTATGAATGAAATATAAAAACCACCACATGACAGATTAAGAGCTCTGTAAAATCACGATTGTGAATTTATTTTATGATGTTCAATTTGTTATAATTCTAGTCGCAAAGGAAAAATCTGATGAGGATCACCCATTAATTACGTCATACTATTTCATGATTTATAAAGTCATTTTTTTTTTCACTCGAACTGACTACGCTATTACCTAGCAAGGTGTTAACAGCTTCACCGGACTACGTATAAAGTCAAATCCCCATCGATTGTCGCTGGTACTATTTGCGTTAATCCCTCTTTCGGGTTGATGTCACGTATTATATATATTATTTCAAAATTTAATACTTAATTGAAACTGTGCTTACGTAGCGACATTTGCCCATACATAATGCAACTTAGGAATTCGATGATCTCTTGAATAATCTATTTTATGATCCATTCTGTAAAACGTTTCCTACTAACAAATATTAAATGGATAGCCATTACGAATGTGTGTTGTCCTATATCTTTTAGCATGCCTGCCAATCTTATTTAAAACCTCATATTTTGAAACCATAATTTGCATGTTTAAGGGCTTTCGAAGTATGACGTAAGCAGAATTTAAATCATATTTGACCACCCTCTCCCGTGTTAGCTAAATTAGGCAAAGCTATCCCTTTCTATACTTACTAAAATAATTTTCATAAAACTTCTCGCAAAAAATTATAAGTAAATTCTGTTGACGTCATAGATTTTAATGTAAAGTTCGTATGACCACTAACATCAATAAGACAATATAAACTTTGATTTCAAGTAAGTAATGTAACAATAAGACAATACGAAGACCTCTTCTTAAGTATTTTTTGCCGTCAAAACTGTACCAATATATCAGACGAATATTTAACACGGGATCGATTAATTACTATGTAAGCAAAATCTTGTAATTTCTGACTTCCCCTCCCCCCTGGTCATCAAAAGAAAGCAATGTTCCCCGCCATTCTCCCCCGTCCCTCGTCATTGCTTACTGAAGAGTTGTTACGAAGTAGTTATTTTTCTTCAAAAATTTAACTTGTGTTGAAAAATGAAATACAATTAATAATTATTCATGGTACTTTGAAATATTTGTATTGTTTCTAACACATAACACCTGCGGTATTGTTCGTTATATAATTTATGTCCTATTTATTGTCAATGACTCATTTTGCATGCACACATACTATTATTGTTTCCTTCTATCTTGTGTTATTTAGTTGGAAACGCAACTCGTGTTAATAATTATTGTCACAGTAAAATAATTGAGTTATCTGAAAATGGATGTTGTGTAAATACCCATATATATATATATATATCATCAAGTTTTTTCGAACTGACTATGCTATTGGCCTTGCAAGACCTTTACAGCTTCACCGGACTACATGGCGATCAGTTGGACAGAATAGTATGTGATGTATAACTCCAGCTAGAGTTTCATTATAGTAAATCAAATAGCATACAAACCTTTTATTAAAAATATCTTGACTGTATTTATGTTTCGCAATTGATCATATGATTACCAACATCTATTTTTATATATATAGATATGTATATATTTGTTTGTACTAACACACAATGCTTTGGTAGTGTCTTAGTCACCTCTGGTCATAACTCTAAAAGCAAACTACAATTGTTTCGTTACACATCAAAATGAACTAAACCCAATTGTAGCCGTTCCTAATTTACGTTATCTTTCAAGATCTTCAAATTTTGTTTGTACATGCAAAGTATGGAGATCATAAAAAGAAAAACTAACACCTTATCAACGGCAAATTCGAGTTTCGTTCTCAGTTTATAATTAGAAATCTTAAGCACGAACGACTCAGATTGGATTTAGCTCATTTTGACACAATTAATTTATTAATTATTCGGACTTGTAAATTCCAGCCTAAAGATTCCAAAGTACTCAAATTAAAAGAGGACGCTCCAACTTCAGACCGTAAATTGCGTTCATCGGACTCGCCCAAACCTCAAGAAGTTAAAAAGCCACAGGAAGCAACGAAGAAAGATTCAGCCACAGGGAAAGAGTCAACGGAGAAGGAACAGGAGAAAGCAGAACCGGTAGAAGGAGAGAAGTCTGAACAGGAGGGTAAAGAACAGACTGTAGTAACGGAGAGTAAAGAAGAATCGGTTGTAAAAGTGATAGAAGTAATCGAGGAAGATAAAAAGAATGAGAAAGTTGTAGAGAAGAAGCAAGAAGAGATAGTGGATTTAGAAGTCGTAGTGGAAGTGGAGCCTGATGTCGAGGGTGAGTTTTTTTTTCGATAAACTAGCTTCCCGCTCCGACTTCACAGGCGTTTACTGTGAGAAACGCTGTGACTGGATATAGTTGGAGACACAATGAAACTGACTATCAGTGTTTAAATGTCTAACTAAATTTACTTTCACTGATAAGTAGATTTTGCTCGTGGCAATGTAGATTTAACCTATCCCTCGGTAATATTCATTTTTTTCTTAATGAAAGGTGACATATGCTTTTTTTTGACCTTATGTCCTTATGTTTTTTTTACCCCTGACAAGGTTTATATAAAAATTCAGTGCTCAAAGTGTAGCAAATAAAGAAACTCATATTTGGGTAAAATCAGCTAAACCCTCCAGTTGGTGATGAATTTAAATATAATTATTTTAGTATGAAGCGTTCACTAGGGACAATTAAGCCCTGCAACAGTTTTAAAAAAAATCTTATTTTTTTTTAATATTTCTTTAGAACATAATTTTGAAGGACAATTAATTAAAAAAAATTAATTCAACCAAACCTTTTCAGATATCTTAAGTAAATTTTCAGGATTTCTCGTTTAATATTCCTACTTTTATACAATATTCAAAACTAAGTATTATTTATTCATTGTTAACCAACTTTTAAGTTTACAAGTGGGTATTTGAATTTCTTCTCGACCAAAAGAAAAATAAGAATATTTACCCACTTGTGTTCGTACGAGCATTGTTTATTTCCAAGGGATAGATTAAATGTACATAACCGCAAGCAAATCCACGGGCACAGCTATTTTATAATGTCGATAAGTAATTAATGGTGGTTTTGCAGAAGAGAAGCAGGAACCTCGCAAGTTGGACACGAACTACTCCAAATCGAGGGTGAAGGTGTCTCCGTACAGACGCAGCAGCAGGATCGCTGACCAGACTACATCTTCTATACTCGCCAATTATACAGGTATTATGATAATTTTAATTCCTATATTTAATTCACCACATCAAATACTTGTGCTCAAATATAATAACAACCTTACTTATAAGTATGGAAACACATTTATTAAAATGAAATTAATTCTAATCAATTTAGTCAATGGTATCAATCACTTACAAATTAAACCAAGTATTAATTGTGACATATTTTATTGACTAATTAAAAATTGATTATAGTAATATCATATCTACCGAACATTTTTTTTATATATTTGTTGATGGTTAGGGGTGTGCGAATATCGATCGAATCAAATGGAATCGAAATTTAATATTCGAATAATTCGACAAATTTCGAATTATTTGGGATCTTTCGAACAATTCGAAATATCGTATTATCGGATTCGAGTTTCGAATAATTCAAAAGTTTTTCGAGTTATTCGGGAACTTTCCAGTAATTTGAATTATTCGATTCGAGTTTCAAATTATTCGCACAACCCTATTGATTGTATTATCAAATCCATACTATTGCCTGCCCTACTATTGACTAGTTATTATTGACTTCATATATTTAAGAGATATGTAAGATTTTATATATAGGTAGATATATATTAGAAAATATAAGTATACTCTATTGATAATTTGTATATGGGGTTTATCAACTTTTTGTATGGACCAGTTTTTAATCACCAAAAGGCGATGAGAAATCTCTCTTTATATTAGTATGTTGTAAAATTGTTACATGTTTTTCATAGTAGTGTTTTTTTATAGGTTTTGGTATTCATTAGAGATTGGTTATTAGTTTAAGGGTGGTAATAGTCAGACAGTAATTAAAGCTTTACTGTCATATTGTGGTTTCATAATTATGTTTTCTTGCATTAAAATATCTGGTTCTACGATTTGAAGTTATTGCAAATTCTATCGATACTGTGTCTGAACTTATTACCAATTGTTAGGAAATTATTATCTGCATAGTTTAATTTTTATCTGAGTAAAAACAATTGCCAACACTATATTGTCTTTGACCATCTATTTCTCATAAATGATGAAAAAAATATTTGTAAGTATTCATAATTAATTTCAATACCCTGTATGTCAATGTTAGGGAAGGTTATAATGTAGAATATATTGAAAATTATAATATTTATATACTAGGTGTCAGGTTAGTTGCTTACAATATTCCGAAACGATAGTTCATGGTCATATTTAACAAATAAAATAATAATATCAAAACAAATACTAATAAACAACAAAAAGAACCTAAGTTAAAGTTTGTACAAACACTTTCAAAAGTATTGATACAATCGTAAAATATTAAAATAACTTGTAACCTAGGTGCAATGACCGGTTTCGAAAGCTGCAAGGGGCGACACGGAATTAATAGCCTTCGGTAGTAAAACATTTTTTGTACGCTTCACGTTCACTTCAGCTGACGCTCATTGACGCTATGCTTTAACATAGATGCGTACAGGACTGAGTATCACCTTTGTTTTTCTCTAGATAATTAGGTCAAATATTAAACACCTATTTTTTTTTATTTACAACGAGAATCGAGTACTGAAAAACCTGTGTGAATATTGTGACTGACTAACCTAACACGTGGTATACTGTGTAGGTAACAACACGACGATGGAGATGGACATAACGGAGACGTCGTTCACGTCGGAGATGGAGGCGGAGGGCGAGGGGTCTCCGCCCCCCGAGGACAGCTCGTACCTGCGCGGCCTCCGCACTATTCGAGCTCGCAACTCGTACAAGAAGCTGGGACAATTGCCACTCTTGAATCTGGCCAATCGGAGTGCGCGGTCTCTAGGGAATACACCCGGTAACTATACTATCATTATACTTCTAGATATTGTTTGATAACGTAAAATTAGACATCACTTTTAATTAACAATTAATTTTAATTTTAAAAATTAATAATTTTAACAGTTAACAGCTTCTGTGCTCAAATGTGGTGCAAGACTGTGCCGAGTGTAGATGGCGATCTGAGATCGATTAATTAACTAATCAATTTTTAGGCATAGGAATGTCGATTATTTTATTCGATATTAAACATCGAACTGATCCAGTATATCCATCTGACAAAATAGAATCGTGATTAGATTTTTTTTCTATTTAGATAAACACGTACAATAATTTATAGTCAAAAAAATCTAAAACAGCTCATCAAAAAAGAAAAAAGTTAAGAGATCGATTTGTGGATCATCAGTTCTCTGGATCTCGATTTTCTCATAAATCAATTACACGGCCACGATTCAGATTTTTTTTTGCGAAGCCTTGCCCCGTGTTAGATGCATGCATCGTAAGGTTTGACTAGTTGGCGTTACTGGCGAGTGGAGGGTCAAGACGTACGTATTGCGGTACTTTCGGTGGGTAGTACCGTAGTGCGATATAATGGCGGTGCTTCCCCTTGTTACTATATACTAGAATCCAGTGCCATGATTGTTTGTCCAAGTTGAAATCCGAGACTACTCAACTGATTTCTACGTAAGTTGGCATTTATGTGTATAATTTGGTCCAATCGAAGAGACGAGAGATAATTTATATTTTGAATAAGAATGCCCTGAATATTTTTAAATTATAAATTAAACGATTATCAATGTTGATTATTGTTATTAATTGTGAGTTTCATGAGTCTCGAACAGATGACGCTTTAAATTAGTTTGTTGACAGAAAACTGTAGGCGCGACTTATAGATATCTCGTACATAGTACCACATTTTAATTTTTAATTTCTTTCTCAATCACAGTTTAATTTATTGTGCATGTGTTCTGTTAATATATTTACTACATAACCTCTATTTTTCTGCATCATATTAGGCAATGACATTACCCCATAATGCCACATAGTATAATTTTAATGAACCGTGTATTTACTGAGCCACAGCTACGCATGTTCGTGTTCACTAGTAATAATGATATGTATGTTGTATGTCCAGGTTGTGAATCCCGTCCCACGGCGCCGGTGGTGGGTCGCAAGCGCAGGCCCGAAGCGGACCGGGACCTGCTGGAGCAGCACCAACACCAACACCAACACCACCACCACCACCACCACCAGTCCCAGCCCCACGAGGTGGGAGTGGGATGCAAGCGGATGCGGCTGCTGGAACGGATCGCGCACCCCTTCCGGCGAACCCTGCCCCACTCAAACCCACTCTCTGCACCCGATGTGAGTTATTACATTTATCACTAGCCTCTGCCTGTGACTTCGTTCGCGTGGAATAGATACATAGGGCTAACGCTAACACGCAGCAGAAGCTGTCAAGACGAGAAATCCCCGATTTTTAAACATTCTTCATTGGTGCTCCGCTCCTATTGGTTTTTAGCGTGATGATATATAGCTTATAACCATCCTCGATAAATGAGTTACTTAGATTACCCCTACAACGTGAGAAACTCACAAACTTTACCTCTTTATAATATTCATATATCATATAGGAGGCAAACGAACAGACGGGTCACCCGTTGTTAAGCGATCATCGCCGTCCATAGACACTACTAACAACCCCAGAGGAGTCGCAAGTGCGTTGCCAGCCTGTGTTTGGGGAAATGGAGAGAAAGGTTAGAGGAGAGGAGATGGGTCTCCGGCGCTCTCACTGACCGAACGAAACGCAACAATGCAAGCACTGTTAGTTTACGTCGGTGTTTCTGTGTGTCGGGTCGTGCTACACCGGACGAGCCGACCCATTCATGCTGAAGCCAGTAATAGCTTTAGCGTGACCCTAGCACCTAATAAAACGTATAAATATAATAAGTCTTACAATTAAGTAAAATAAAATATGGTGCTTTATTCATAGTTTTAGTATGTAAATAGATAATTTGTTGTTGTGTTTATAATAGATCGTCGGTATCAACACGGACTTGCCGCTGACGGCGCCGGTCGTCTCCGCCGACACGTTCGACCCGGAGACGCTGAAGGCGACCCCCCTCCTCGCCGCGGCCCCCGCGCCCCCCGCCCCCCGCCCCGGCGAGCCCCTCGCGACCCCCCTCCGCTCGCACCCGCACACACACGCCGACTCCAAGCGCTGCGCCATCGTGTAGACGGGCCTGCCGGGGAGCGGGGGGTCCGGGGCCCGCAACACCTCACACTGAGTGCGGCCCTGTCCCCCCAACATGGAGCGGGGGGTGAAGTGTCCCGGGCCCGCCACGTGACACTCTGAGTGCGTCCCTGTCCACTCGATATCATAAATCCGGTATGAAATCAACGCGTAAACGGTATAATAATACAATCGGCAGTTTTTGGCGGGATTTTAGTCTGTCATGTAGTGGATCTTATATTTTATTCATAACCTTGTGTTATTTCACTCTATATTTTGTAAATTTGGTGGTTATTACGTAATATAGTTTATTGTGCATAAGTGAAGTGAATAGAAAATAATACCACGGAGCATGAAATTCTGAGATGACAAAAACTTCCTGGAATGTTCTACCAAGGGATCCACCATCTTGTTAGAATATTGATTCACACGATGCTTAATATTGAAGTGATCGCACAACGCTTGTAATATTATTGACTACGTGACAATGGCAGTAATAATCGGAAAGATTGATTGCCAAAAATAAAGTAAAAAAAAAAAATACAATCATTGAAATTTAACGTCAATCTAAAAATTACAAAATTTTTACCCGAAAATAAAGTTAGTAGTATATCTTCAGTCTGACGTACGAAATTCATTATGAGAGTACATCGCTCTGCTGTTCTACTTTCGATAATCATTCACAAAATCACTAAAAGGTGACGCTGATGAGGAGTGTCAATCTATACTATAATAAAACTGTAACAAGTCGAAATCTGTACATTAAATATTTTTTGAAAATTTTAATCAGGGTAGACTATGTTATCGATATAGAAGCCAAAAATAATCTTTTTACAATTTTTGTCTGTCTGTCTGTCTGTCTTTCTGTCTGTCTGTCTGTCTGTCTGTCTGTCTGTCCCTATGCACACGCATCACTCTGAAAGTACTGAACCAATCTTGACGAAACTTGACATAGTGATACCTAATATAACGAGATTACACCAAATGTACTTTTTATCCCATAAAACGCGAAGAGTTCTCCAGGATTTAGGATTAAAGTCTAGAATCTAAGCCCGTATTACTCTGAAAGTACTAAGCCATTTTTAACGAAATTTAACACAGTGATAACTGATATTACAAAGCTACAACCAGAATACTTTTTGTCCCATAAAACGCAAGGGGTTCTTCAGGATAACGAAAAACAAAAATTTGTAATTAACGTAACTAGACTTTTTTGCGACACCTTAGTACAAGAGCCGGCAATGTTGAAAGAACAAGAAAGTTAGAATACCTGGTTCTTTAATATATCAATATATATTTTTTGTATCATAGGAGGCAAACGAACAGGTGGGTCACGTGATGTTAAGTGACCACCACCCTTTATAGACACTAGCAACACCGGGGTGTCGTAAATGCGTTGCCAACCTGTATATTGGGGGAGGGTAAGGGAAGGCTAAGGAGAAAAGGAGAAGAGAGGTGAGCTTCCGGCGCTCTTACTGACCAAACGAAACACTACGATGCAAGCACTGTTATTTCACGTCGGTTTCCTGTGAGAGGTTGGTATTAGCCCGAAGGGACACTTGGTAGTCGGTTAACGTTGTATTTTTAATGCGCATTTTGATTTATGAATAGGTTTAGGAACATTTTTTTTCAGTAACTTTTAAACACAATTAAAAGCATGAATTTATCACAGTCAGACATATTTTTCTATAAACAATCATATATATACCCGCTGATATATTTAATAAATAAAAATGATAATTTCAAACCAACTATTTTTTTTAGCAAAGAACAAATTTCATTTTATTAAACATTATTGATATTAAGATTTCAACATATACAATGAACAACAATAAACGTAAATGTATGATTTGGGATTGACGCCATCTCAAATATATGCGTCAATTATCAGGCTATACGAAACCGAAATACTTTGGACCGGCGTCACTTTAGATAAACACTTAAATTTTGATTCACACACATATAGAGTGCGAAACAAAGCCGTTATGGTCTTGGGTCGTCTCTATCGTTTGCTTTGTCATAAGAGTAAAATATCCCCCAGACATAAACTCACTTTATATAAAACTTGCATCCGTCCGATTATGACGTACAGTTGTTCGGTCTTTGCACATGCGCAAAATCGTATTCAAAAGTTGCAAGTTGCAGGTTGCAGGTGCACGAGCCCTACGTAAAATCACTGGTGCCCCATGATACGTCCGGAATAAGTATCTCCACGAGGAGCTGGAGATGCCTTTTGTCTGGGCGTATATAAAATCACTCACACGTAGTTATTTCGAATAAGCCGCGAATCATCCCAGCCCTTTAGTGGTATCCGCCGCGAACTATGAACCCGTACCCAACGCTGCGCAGTATAGAAGACGACCGCGACACATTTTACCGACCCTCCTGATTCAATCACGTCAGCGAAAGATCAGTATCAGTCTATCTCTTCAAACAAAGCGTGTTCACGTCCACGCCCGCATAACCACAGATCATGCCGCCGTGGTCTGGGGATAAATTTCGCTCCCGCACACCAGATTAGGCCCCGCTCGGCAACGGCTGAAACCTAAGTCTATTCCCTCGGCGGGGAGCCCTTGAGTACTCTGCTCACGCGATACATTGCCACAAAACTTTACATCAATGCTACAACATCACACGCATCACCTATACACACGTGCACGCCTACACGCTTACACGCTGTTTTTCTTTTTCAGAGAAATAGACGACAAAGAGTTCTACCCTTATTTTTCTCCATCCTATCCTATCTTATATAGTTAAAAGAATTTTCTCCGATACAATATACATACAGGAGTTGTTGAGGCACACATGCCTGGTACACATGCATGTTTCAATAACTTATATACGTATATCTAGATAGATTAGCTTAGGTTAGCTTAGATAGGTCGCGATTTTTGCACAAAACAGGCAACAGCCCAAGCCGAGGTGTGCCGTGCACACTTGAGTTGGTCGCCCAAACATCCCAAGTCAGTTGAGTGCTTTCAGCGCTCGCCTCAATAGTTCGATGAAGCTGTAAAGACCTTTTCAGGTCAACAGCGTATACATTTCGAAACAAAAAATGCGTCGATAACATACGCTGCCACAATTATTGCTATCTTTATCGTGCAGCCAGTAGTACTGCACTAAACTATACCTATAGCTATATTCTATACACATATTATTTTTATAGCAATAAATCGGTCTAAATATTGAGTTAATAACAGAATTTGTGTGAAAGATGAAATTTGTACTTATTTATATCTAAATATAATAATAATAAAATTACTGCTATTCTAGCATGGATTAAGATTACTTTTATTTTTATTTCCAAAAAATAGCATCAAGCACATTACTGTCAATACCATAAATGTCTTTCAATAATAATTCCATTTTAATAACGTTTCAAAGTTAGTGAAAAATACATCCTAAATTTTAATAATCAATATTTTTGTCTGTAAAGGTACGATATACACAAATAAACGCAACTCTTACCGGCAGCCAGATAGCCCGTTGTTCGGATGAATATAATATATAAAACTGGCTTAATTGATTTTTTCCGGTATGGCCTCTACCTATGTAGGTAGTTTCGCCAATATCAAGTGTGACAAATACACGATATAAATTTAATGCCAAATATTTAGTGTAACAATTTAGAATATTCTATAATAGAAACATATCAACATGGATCAATTACCAAAAGGTGATATGTACTATGTTGTGAGTGGTACAGAGATTATTTATAAAAATAAATTGGAAATATATTTAAAATACGTTTTCGAAACAGTTTATAACTCTTAGACAATAGTTTCAAGCAAGTGACAGTTGACGACGCTTCGGCGCGATGTTTGACGCTTCGATACGGTGTTCATATATTTTTCTTTAATACAATGGAGTATAAAAAGGTTTTAATACAAGTTGAGAATAGTTATGATAAAGTAAGTGGTATAGATGTTTATTTAGTTTTATGTAGGTTAGTTTTTATCTTAATTGATCCTGGTAGTTGTTTTTTTCTTCGAAATGACTACGCTATTGACCGAGCAAGGTCTGAACAGCTTCACCGGACTACAAACAACGGAGTGTTTGAAGGTGCTACGAACGGGTACTAGGCTTATTTAAAAAAAAATTACATGTAATCTGGGTATATGTTTCAGTGAATCCGTGGATAGTTTGGATTCACAATTGGAAACGGTAGTTGTGGCTGTAATCGGGTATCAGTTTTATTCAATTTTTTCGTGTTTAAAAATACAATGGAAACCAGTGATAACCAATTTGGTGCAGACGAAGTTGCACGGGTCAGCTAGTATATAATAAATGTGGGTAGTACAGCAATATACTCTCATAATAGATTTCGCATGTCAAAATCATATTTTCTATTCTATTTTTGATCCGTACGCGTGTATTCTCTATTATATGCAATATAAAATCATGTACTTGAGGAAAAAAAATCGAATCAGGTTATATATTTAAGTTTGTCATTATATTTAAAAAAAATATGATGGTATCTCTAAGGTTAATAAACTCCAATACTCTTTGGTCAATCATTAAAATTGTTACACCTAATTGTTTTTTCATGTACAAGTTTTAATCTTGCTATAACTAACTCTATCGTGATGCTACACCCTATTTTGTTTTTATTATAATTTAATGTATGTAAACAGAATCACTAGTTGCTGATATATATATATCGAAATAAAAGAATAATATATATATATGTATATGAATTCGTTTTACATTATAACGTTTGCGTCTATATCTTATATGCACCTTGGTCTATGGTACGATACTGTATCGAAATCGAATAGTGACGTCACTTTACGTTGAGTACTAACGCGGTACAGTTTCCCGGTGGTTAACTATAAAGATCTTTATTTTATTTATATACCTTAATTGTAGCGCCTCTATCGGAATTGCGTGAGAACTAAAAATTAATTTAAAAAAAATCGAGTGTAAGGAAAAACATCTTTGTGTGTGAAAAAGTGTCAGACAAAATCAATGATATTATAACTAGAAAGCTGTAGATATGTCATACGCGTTTACTAGTTCCGTGAAGCTGTGAAGACCTTGTGAGGTCAATAGCGTAGTCAGTTCGAAAAAAAAAAAATGATAAGCATTTTGACAGCGGCTTGTTAAAACTCGGCTAACTAGCAAACATGATCTGAGTATCGTGTCAGCGTTAATGGAAGCATGTCGTGTACTAATTATCTCATAAAATGCCTCAAAACGATGGCAAACACCATCCCGTGAGATACCATACCATGAGATATTGCACAAACTATGCAAGCAAAACTTACAATTTATTTAATTAAGTATCATTCATATTACTGTATATTTAATTGATATTTTTCAAATATTACGAAACCAAAAAATATTACACAAAAATGATAGAAACAAAGCAAGATTATTTTGATTATTCTTTATTTTTGACATACAGATCTAAGCAATATACAACTATTTCTTTCTCACCACCAATATTAAGAATACGCCGTCTTACTTTCACATTTTATCTAAGACTAGCTGTTACCCGCGGCTTCGCACGCTTTTTTTAGATATATTAAATGTAAAATTCTGATTAGATGTGTAAATAACAATAATACTCTTTCAAAAATATTTGTAAGTACGACACGCACATCATCTACTGTAACAGGTAACATGTACTTGTACATTATATATGTGAATACTAACAGTGTGGAACTAATGAGATGGGATTTATCATCAGCCACATAGCTGGAACTTTAAACTACAATATACCACTCTTAGTTACGCTATAAAAAAATTAGGTATACATAATTGAACAATATGTGTTAAATCTTTTATTATATAGATATAATATGCCCGTATTGTCGATATAATTAAGTTATTATTATACATTGCTATAATTTAAACTACATATAAACGTATGACTTTCAATTATATTTATTCTTGGAGTCCAGTACAGCGCACGTCTCACGCGCATGGTTACAGTGAACAACATATTTTTAATCAATTTCATACGGACGAATGCACGGGTAACAAACAGTTCATCACTAAATATCACTACATAGTGTAAAACAAAATCCTCTGCCACGTCTGTCTATATGTCTGTTCGCGATAAGATAAAAAAAAAA
>JACEII010000032.1:822551-862438 GCA_014332785.1 Antheraea mylitta | reverse complement strand
AAAAAAAAAACAGATTATAACAGGAATCAGCTATGGCATATTGAAAAGATAAAGTATTACAATGTTGTTCCATAAAATAATGATTGTTTGTGTATTTTATTACATAAATATTCGTTTTTATTAAATACAAAAATTCCACTAAGCGCAGGCGCAGTATGATTAGCGGCATTTATCAAAGGGCGCTTAACTTTCATATCTAAATCCTGAACTAAACACTATATAGATTAATAAAAAATACAGTAGTAAGGATACTAAAAAATAATCATATCGACGGTGGAAAGACTCATTTAAGGAAGTGCATTTATCTGTTAAACTTTACATATAGATTCATTAATTAATTAGTCATTCTATGTTCGATGTTTTGTGTAAAAATAACCAATTTACAAGAAAAGGAAGCCATTGCCACCAGCTACTTTACATATATATATATCTTCTGTCTGTTTGTCTCTGAACTCCTAAATGGCTGGGCAGATTTTGATGAAAATTATTGTGAGTGTTCATTCATACACGACACGAATTCAAGAATTGTTTAAATTCATAATTCTGCCTGGTAGTTGGCGCTGCGGTTGACTTTTAGGATTTTTTATCATATATATAATTTATGTGTACATATAAAGATACAGCGATATACCTTGGGTAATCATATTAATTCAGTCATATATCTCATTCGAAATAAATGATATCTATATATATAAAAAATACATATTGTATTCTGTACGGATCACTAGCTCTTTGACCGTCGTCATTCATATATATACAATTAAAAAGTGTTTATGAATGTTTACTAATCGGAAGAGTTCTTATTGCTGCACTTGACAAGGATTTATCATAAATAATCACCAGTGTAAAGAGATATAATATCACAGCAACTAGAGTTGTGCTTGCACTAGTATCGACTATCGATTATCTATATTAGTAATATTAATTTACGTAAAGTATTTTTTATCAATAATAAATGTTAATGTATAGTGTTAAACGATGGCGTGTTCTTTCGCGGTGTCATTAGTGCGATAGGAAAATTATATAATACGTAGGCTTTATTGTTAACAAAAAGTTGTCGAGTCACTTTGCAACAGCTGTTATTTTTACTCGATGTCTATTCAATTCGCAAAACATTTTTGGATACCTTGTAGCATAAACTTTAAAATTAGGTGAGGCTTTTTTTATCTTGGTTAAGGTTTTTTTTTATATATATTCACAAAATTCGATAATTTTCCAGATAACTTTAAAATGTAAAGGAAATGTTTACAATAATGGAATAAATAAGTCAAACAGAATAAAAAATAAAATGCGGTACAATTGCGATGTAATAAAAATAAGAAATACATCGATAATATATACATTTAAAATTGGTGTTTTTTTAATCATCACATTATAAATCAGATCTGTTTAGACAATCTAAAATTTATACGAATCACACATGATTGTGTGTTTTTGTTGTTCACACACAGTTGTTTATGGTCCAAGCAACAGAACCATAATTAAAGTGTATATTTTGGTTTGAGATTGCATATAAATTTAGATAAGTGTTTTTAAAGAATGAATGTGGTCTTAATTCACGTCTTTTTATTTTCCTACTGATCAAACCTCTTACAATTTCCTTTTATTTATTTTGATGAAGAATTCACATAACACTGACAGAATTGTAGTATAATATTCTATAGCAGTTTAGAGAGAAGTGATAAACTCGAACTTTATGAACAAGATTTTGAAATAACAATCTATTATAAATGAAGCCTGATTTATAAAACGTAAAGCGGAAATGACTCGACAATTTTTGGTATATTTCGCCTTTAATATAAAGAAAATGTTATACAAAGCGAGTGCCTATATTATAAATACCCCCCACCCGACTCGACGCCCACCGTTTCATCGAAATCCATCGCCCATTCTAATGTTTTTTTATTTGTTAAGAATAAACTTATCGTCTATTTTTTGCTACCACAGAATATATTTTTTGGAATAAATAGTAAAAAAAATATACGCAATTATTAGACGATAAGTCGAGTAGTAATTTAAATTTTGATGTTCATCGAAAACACTGCCATTACCCCCCACCCTTGAAAAATGGTTGGTCTTATATACAGACGAATTTCCAATATGACATAAAGTGTAAAGTAATGCTATAACTATTAGATTTGTTCTATGTTAATTGACGTAATAAATACAATCGATAAGAATTTCGATAAAAATATTGGATATAACATTTTATCGAATTGCATTGTCGTCACATTTGGAGTTTGAATGTGAACCATGTTTGTATTTTGTTAATATCAGAACAAAGCCTCCATCCGTAATATAATATAACCTTCATAGAATATATTAATGAGAGATATAATATAACTAGAGAGATATATATGTATAGTTTTATATAGATATATCTTGAAATGTCGATATATTATAAAGGGTTAAAGTTATTCTTTTTTATTTGAGCAAAGATTATACTGAAGGATTAATTTAATTTCTTGCAGTAAATTAGTTTGACCAAAATGCAATAGAAGGTTCTAGAAGATTAACTTTACCATGTAAACGTATATCGACTATGTAAGTTGTGTGTTTGTACATAGTGAGTATTGATTGAAAGAATTATTAATTTTTAGACTCTATTCGATATGTTCTTGTATAAACACCTTACTATATTTCATCGATATAATAGAGTTAGTGATGTGATTCGGGTATCGATGTTTCGAGTGTTATTGGACAATGTTTACGATGGTTTTTTTTTGAGAAATTTAGAGTTATAAGAATATCAGCTTACAAAATCCTATATGATGGATATATAGTGAGGTTTTTTTATGAGAACGTACCAATAAGAGCATCGAGTACCTAATAATGGGTATGTCGTTGATTTTAATCTTTGACGGAAATATGATTGATTTTATTATTATTGTGTGATAGACGTGTTACGAATACAAATGTTAAATCTAGAAATTTTTTGTATAAAAAAAACAGTACATGTATCAGAGTGTATACACGCGGAGGAAGTGAAACTTCTTTGGCTCATATGTATTCTATTATATATGCGGGAATGCTCATAAACCATACAATATACGAAGTCTCGTAGCGTAAGTACTTAACTATACATGTGCTCATTTTGGTATGCTACTAGACCCAAACAGACGCTTATACATACCTAAATTACGTTTAAAGCGTAACGAAAATTTTCCCCTGCACAGTAAGAAGTTTCATAAAAAACAATAATAATTGTTTAATTTTCTTTCATTCAATAACTTAAACAAAAATCGATTAAAAGTAATAAGTTACTTCTAGTAATCATTTGGACAATGTAATACCATTGGCAAATACTTTTGCGGAGCCAAGTGAATTAAAAAGGCCTAGATTTTATCCTTAATTCGTAAAACGTCTAACATTGTTTTTTCATTAGGTTAAGTCGCGCAGCTAATGCTGTTTTATAAATTTTTGATTTATTCTACTTTAGAGATTAAGTTTTAGTTTAGTTAGAATTATGTGGGAGTATTGAAGGGGGGTTAATTAAAACCTTACATTTGTTTGGAACAATCGAAACAATATACGCCAGGCGTGAATCCACACAAAATTTCTTGAATCGCAATTAAAAGAGTATATAAAAAATCAACAAAATATTCATAAAATTGTAATAAAAAAAGAAAAAACGATTTTCATTTTTACAAACACGGATAGTATAATATCTCGTTCCATAATCTATACTAATATTATAAAGAGGTAAAGTTTGTGAGTTTGTGACTTTGTAGGGGGTAATCTCGGGAACTACTGATCCGATTTGAATAATTATTTCATTGTTATGTAGCTCATTCATCGAGAATGGTTATAGGCTATATAACATCACGTTAAGACCAATAAGAGCGGAGCACAGATGAAAAATGTTTCAAAATCGGGATGTTTTTCCCTTTTGAGAACTGCTTCGTGTTAGTGTATCTATTCCACGCGAACGAAGTCACGGGCAGAGGCTAGTTCATCTATAAAGTACCATTACATTAAATGTAAAAATAATTACTGCTTAAAAATCCAGGCATAGTCGCGGACGGTTATTAGTTAGGAAATAAAATAAATCAGCTAAAATTGATTTGTAACTTTTGTTTTTATAAGTGAAGGGGTAATCGACAATTATTGTAGATTCCGATCTAGTTCATAGTTACGGTTTCATCCAGTTCTACTTGTGTTTTTTGTCTTATAATTTACTCGATTACTTAATTAAGTCGTTAAATTATAAAATTAGCTAGGTCCAATCTTAGCCGTTGATTTACGTTATTTTCAAATTCTAATTTTTTTTTTACATGTACAATATGAAGATCATAAAACTAAAACCTTATATGTAAGGCGTGATTTCAACTTCGTTATCGCCGTATAAAAACTGGAAATCTTAAAAAAAAATGTTATACGAATGATTAAAATTGGATTTAGCTCATTTTCAAATGTAACGACATAATTATAACATCTTGTTAATGTTAGATCTTATAATTATGGCACCGCAGTAATTTTAATGACGCCTGGTCTGAAATTTTTGGCGGGATCATGGAATGGTATGTAGTGGACTTTATTTTGTGGATTTTATTCATTATCTTGTGTTATTTGATTATATATTATGTAATATTGGTGGCGTTTTGCGTAATATAGTTTGGCTATTGTGCACAAGTGAAGTGGATTAGAAATAATGCCACGGGTCATGAATTCTGAGTTGCCACAAAAACTCCCTGGAAAGTACTAACAAGACAGCCACCATTTTGTTAATCCATTGAAATGATCGCAAGAAAATATTATAACTTATTTGACAATGGCAGTAATAATTTACTACAATATTGGTTACAAAAAATAAATAAAAAAAATTAATAACGCCTGGACTATTTTGTTTCGAATGTATTTAAAAGGTTTCACGCTCGGTGTAAATCTTACGCTTTAAAACATTACGCCTCATTTCTACCGTTACGTCCAAAGATTGTACGGTAATTATGTTTAATACGATTATTAAAGCATTTTTTTTTTTGTAGTTTTTAAATTAATAAAAATCTATAATAAAGAGATATTTTTTCTTAATTATAACCGTGAATTATTTACTAACAAAATGTTATTTATCTTTGATATATAAATACATTATTTATCGCAAGGGGGCGGTGTAGCGAGGAAATTTCTCAAACATGATTTTTGTACACCATAAACAAATAAATATTACTAAAAAATGAAATGAATACCAAAAAAGCTTACTGATCATTACGTGCATGTGTTAAATTATACTTTACACACACACACATATATATATATTAAAAACAGTTTAAAAAGTATCCTTGTTATTGAGATGGTCAACATAAAACTATTCTAAAATATATAAATAGGCAATATTAAAAAATTAAAATATTTAGATTATTATTTCATAAGATTCTAAACAAATAATAGGTCAGAAGAGCTACGCTTTCATGTTTAAATCCTTTCAAAGTTGCATATTTGGTCGTAGATGATAAAAATGGTATTGTTAAAATTAATATTTTTTCGTACTAAATCAAAAAAAGTATATATTTTTATTAAAACTAGATTGTATCATTATGTTTCGTAATTTAGATATATTTAGTTATGAAATCTTTAAATGTAGATATTATATGACGAGATATATTTGTTAATAAACCGTTTGAAATATTGTGTATTTTATTTAACAACCAATGGAGTATTATGGAGTTTCAGTCCAGTAACCAATTACAAGTGGTTTGTGGGGAATATAATTTAAAAGGAAAATTATATGTTCTCAAATAGATTTGTCTAATTGTTTGCAAGCTTAGTGTTTGACTTAAATCTCATCTGATTTAAACCAAATGATATTACAAATCTATATCATTGTTTACACCTAAAAAAAACTGGCTTTTGTGCTGGAACATAGGTGTTTATCGACATCTTCAATTTGAGGGTTATAGTAGTCACATAATATTGCACTTAACCTGACCATTCGAGTAGTTACTTTGAAGTTTTAGAGTCGTGATGTCTATTGAAAAAAAATGCTAAATTAAAAAAATAAAGTATTGTAATAGTCACTGAATACATTCAGTTTCTTTGCAATAATAACAGCGGAAAAAAATCAACCAATTGACAAATGTTGGCGGTTTTTTTTTTTTTTGTAAATTAAAACTTAGGTAAAAGGCTGGCGAAAATTAAAACGAACAATTTTATCAATCAAAAGATGTGATTAGGCACTGTACTTGATTGTAAGCACTACTATATTCACAAGATGCATTCAGTGACGACAAGAGAGTCACTGTGGCTGGCTTATAACCAACCAACCAAAAATACAAATCGTTACCGCTTATTTGGTTACCAGATTATAAACCAGCTGACGCGTGAAGGTTTCCTATCCCTATTAATATGATTCGCCAATAGATGATCTTTCCGGGTCATCAATTTCTGTACCTCTCAACAGAACGTCACGAGAATTGGTTTGTGTAGATATTAGAATATGAAGAATTTTTACACAATGTATAATTTGTGTCATTTCATTTCAACATGAACTAAATACAATTATAGCCGATCCTAATATTTTACGTTATTTTAAAAGATTTTGCACCTCTGATCTTTGAAGTATGTAAAAAAACTAAACATTATGAACCGCAAAATTTAAACTTTGTTCTCTGCGTATAAAAAGTAGGAATCTTAAAAAAACCGTTATATAAACTATTCAAATAGTATTTAGTTAAGTTTGAAACGACACATTTGCTGTTTCTTTTTGTAGATTTTACCGTTTTACTTCTGTTCCAGCTGATATTAAGACAGTAAATACGCTTAGAGGAGGACTGGTTCTGAAATGTAGTTGCCGGAACACCTATCGTGCATAGTGATTGAGTTTTAACCGACGAAAAAAACGGGGGAGGTTCTCAATTCGTCGAGTATATTTTTTATGTATTATCACGCATAACTTTTTACAGTATAGTCTGATTTTAAAAATTCTTTTTTTATTGGAAAGGGTATACTCCGAAGTTGGTCCCATTTAAATTTGGGAAAAAAATTCAACCCTAAGGGTATGAAAATCGAGAATGATTGATTATTCACGCACTGATTATATCTGTGACCGCGCATATCTCTAGACAGAATAGTCCGAATTAAATTTATATCCTTTGATTTGAAAGAGTATACCCAGAAGTTGGTCCCATATACATGTAAACATGAAAAAAGCAACCCTAGGGGTAGGTAAACGGGGCATGATTTATAATTCAGCTTCTGAGTTGTGTATTACAAATAAATTAAGCATGTAGTAATTAGTAAGATCATAGCCACAAAAAATTATAAAATAAAAACCTTTTAACAAACAATTAAACCGCCGAAAAAACTGAAAAGCAAAAAATAATAAACCTTTTACTTTATTCACCTTAATAACTAAGTTCTTAAACTAATGAAAGTATACCTAAGAAATTTTGAGTCGGCGCCATCAATGCGGTGTCCACACATGTTAATGAGTATCAACTTTACAAAAAGTAGCAAACACGTGAGAAGTCATAAGCATGGCTGCTATATAACAGGTGTTAGGTTAGAAAGGGCCAGCGGGCGATGGACGTGGGCACATCTGTCGCCCTGGCAGTTATTCTGTACAGACCTGTGTGGTTGGTCCACGGCAACTTTCGTCCTCCCTTGAGGGGTCTACCATTCTGACCTCTTAACCGCGAAGAGGCCTCTGATGAGGGGCCGTCACCTGCCGGAGAGAATACGCCTTGCAGTCGGCAGCTCCTGCTCCCCAGGCTATAGGTGAGTGAAAGCACCATGGGATTTTAGTCCGTGCAAGTCGGACATAACCCATCCTCAGCTGCCCGGCTAGGGTGGGTATCCGTACGGATTTCCCCATGTATAAAAAAGAAGATGTTAGGTTAGTTGCTTACAGTATTCTAAGAGATAATAGATCATGGTCACATTTAACATATAATTATATCAAAACCAATACTAATAAATAACAATGAGAACCAAAGTTAAAATTTATTTTAAGACTTTTAAAAGTATAAACAAACATAATCGGTGTTATTACAAAAAAGTTAAATACTTGGTATAAAAAAGGTTTCATACGAAATGCACCGGGCTCGCCCTAGGTAAGTTCGCGTTATCCTTTTTTGGCAAGTCTAACCTAATGTAACTAAATCGAGACAACAAATTAGCAAGATGACGAAACATTCCGCGAGCGCGGTCCATCTAAAACGTAACCTTTTTACAGCAAGCGTTCAACACGTGTTTAACTTTTTTGTAATAACACCGAATAATTCTAGGTGCTACGACCGGTGCCGAAAGCTGTAAAGGGGCGACCCGGAGTTAATACTCTTCGATAATACAACGGATAATATTTTTTTTTTGTTTTGTTCGTGCCATTTCCTGTCTACTTTCAAGTGAAAGTAAAGTCACCCGACGGTCATTGCCACTGCGTTTTTAACATAGACGCGTAGAGAATCACATATAATTTTTGTATTTTTCTTGATAATTAGGTCAAATATCAAGCATCTATTATTTAATTGATTTATAACGAGAATCGAGTGCAGAGTATTATACTTCATAAATATTGTTACTGTCTAAACTTTCATCTTGTATAAATGAATATTGGTATGTCTGAGATTGATTATCAGTTTGAACATTATTTGACCGATTTGACGGGATTGGGGTTCTATGGCTAGCGGGTTCGGACTTCGCGTCTATCGATACAGGTTCGAATTCTTATGAATGAGTCTGGGTCTGGTCAAACATTGAAATCATAGCGTGATGGTACGGTTTTTGTAAGTTCATCTAGCTAGGCTACTATCCTCAAGAGTTGAAAGTCTGTTGCCAAGCATCTATATGTGTTTTCCGGCAGCTTTAAATCAGAGCCAGTCCCTCCACGTTTAGCGTGTTCTACTCAACTACGACATCATTTAAAATCGGAAGCGATTGTGCTCAAATGCAGCAAACTTTATACTTTCTTATAAAAAATACCGCCCAACGCGCCTAAACATGTTTTCAGTTAAAAAAAGATAACCAAAAAATAATGACGTGTTTTTTTGTTGGAAAAGGTTGTATAACAATAATAAAGCCATTTTATCTTATATTTCAAGATAACAGCTTAAAAAAATGTTGGTAAATTTGTTGAAATCTATCTAATATTTTTAAACGAGCAATTCTTGTATATTTCTATATATTCAGGATCTCGGAAATAGCGTCCGCGATTTCCGTGAAACTTAGTATGTAGGTGGTTTCGGGGACAATAAATAGATCTAGCTAGATTTCATTCATAGAAAACTTTTTAACTGAGTTTTCAGGCATTGAAAAAATAAAGCTAGAATATAAAGGTAAATTTCGCCGACGTTGTCAAAACGTAAATACGTCTAACTCCACTTCAAATCCGTGTGACAGCTAAAAAGAAAAATCTTTTTTAATTTTTTAATAAATTATGCTAATTTTGTGAGGCAAACCCAACAGTTTATTTTAATTTAAAAATGTTTTTAAAGAACCTAGTTGGGCTCGGTCGTCCGGGTACTTTCTTTTATGTAACTAGCGGGCTCGGTAGACGTTTAAGCAAAAATTAGTAACAATTTTTTATCAACTGTTATCATGTACTATTAAATATATGGCTTTATTATTGGAACGAAGTTCCTTATCGCGCGTTGTGAACGGGGGCTAGACGGAAAAAATTCTTACGAAAAGTTGTAACGACACATTTTGCTATAGTAAGCTATTGTAAGCTGTGCGGCGTCGCATGTTTCTCTGTCTGTCTCTCTCTCTCTTATAGAAAGCAAGCCAGATATTTTCATTTCTATTTCGCATTGAACAGTGTGGTGTCGCGACGATTATTTTTGTTGAGTGTATACAGGTTTTTTGTAAAAAATAATTTAAATAAAATAGAATCCCAAACATGTTTCCTACTTCAGTTACCACAAGCCAATTATTACGAAAATTGAGCCTACTGATTAAGTTTATATAACATTATATTTGTTAATAATAAAAAAAATATTATTATAACTTAAAAAAATAAAATGTTATTACAATTCCTTCACTAATTAATCGAAAGGAACTTCGTTCCATCCGGGTGTCCCTTAACACCTCTCAAGTTTTTATTATAAAACCTTTTCCAACGAAAAAAACACGTGATTATTTTTTGGTTATCTTGATAATAAAATAAATCATGAATATTACATACATAAACCTTCCTCATGAATGACTTTATCTACTGGTGAACATTGCATGAGAATTCGTTTATTAGTTTTTGAGTTTATGACGAACAGACAGATGTGGAAGAAATTTTTTTATGTAGCGAAATTAATTCCTCATCGATTTAATGGACCCTAGGTTGCGCAAAGACCTCCATCTTCTTCTAAAAATACTTGTCCTTGGTTAAATTGATCCAATCATAATTTCCTTAATGAATGTGATTGTTGTCACCGCGTAAGAACTTTTAACCGCTCAACCGATCTTTACATAGTTTATACCGAGTTTTACATAGACGTTCTCCGATATCTATACATCTATCTTCTATCTATACATATAATAATAATGTAGATCAAGTGTCTGTACTTTTAAATTATTGTGAATAAAATTGTTGCAGGTTAAGTTATAAAATAAATTTTAATATTTTCTAGAAATGTTTTTTTTTTTTGTTTGACCACTCTTCACTACTAAAGTACTGCGTTTATGAAAGTACTCTTTTCTAGAAAACATAAAGTATAACTTCGAGTAACGTTTACTTTTCTCTTCACTACTAAAGTACTGCGTTTATGAAAATACTCTTTTCTAGAAAACATAAAGTATAACTTCGAGTAACGTTTACTCTTTGTTTCATTAAAACTGATTCACTTTATCAAAAGTTATTGTAAATTTATCAACTTCTCGACTTAATTACGGAAAAAAGTATATAGTAAGTAGACTTAACATTGAGATGATTTTATTAGTCAGTATTTTCTACGCCAGGCTCCACGCGAGCAACGCTAATAGACATTAATATGGTAAATGTAACAATATTGGCCCTATATCTACATAGTTACGGTCATTCCGTGAAAGAGAATCACGTGCAGTCCATACGTACGTTACGAATTTAATTATTGATTCGAGTTCACGGCCCATACGTGCGACCTCGAAATTGAAAAGTGGTTTGCGAACGATACGTACACCTCGCCGTATCAATATCAATAGAGTATTTGTGTTGCTATCTAATTTAACAATCTTCGATGTTGAAAATCGCCAGATTTTTATAATACAATAAATACAAAATTTTTAATAAAGTAACGTATTTTTAATAACAATAATGACAAATAATTAATTGATTTAAAATAATATCTTTAATAAATAAAATAAAAGCATTTGTTTGTTTTTTCCTAATTCCCAAAATTGTTGTAGAGATTTCGACGAGTATAAAAAAATAAACAGAATAATATACATATCATCATATTAAATTTCACAATTCCATAGGTATATATACGATACGATAATAATTAAATTACTTAACTTCATAAAAAGGATTGTAAGGATAAAGCAGTGAAGACAAAATAAAGAAATAAAAACAGCCCTTTAAGTAAGTCAGATAATTATTTTACTTCCCATGAACTATAAAACCTTCACGAGTACAAACTTGCGAGCGTTAGTATTTATTTATATGTTGCAATGATCGTCCAAGGTGGTTTTTTATACTTTACAGGCGAGCATTTGACCACAGTCGCATCTGATGATGTGACGACATAGTCTAAGATAGTAGAACACTCTAAACTTGCTGGATAAGAAGGCAGTTCTCAAGCGCAACTTTCGGAACACACTAACAGGACGGACTTTCAATTTGAGGGTGATAGCTAGCCAAGAGGACTCACGATGTATTCGTTCACCGAAAGCTGCTATTCTGTTACAAGGATTCGAAGTGTCCACTCGCTAAGCCATCATCATCATTATATGTTTTGATGAAAAGGATAAACAATCGGTGTAATATTTAGATATAATATTGTAAAATAAATATGTTTGTTTATTTTTACACTTATCGTAACTTGTCACTCGTCTCTGAGGCGAATATTTGTGATTTACTCAACGCATGAGCCTCTTCACGTTGTTTCATTCACCGGGAGACAGTATTTCTATATGTAGCGTATCCCATTATCAATTACCTGTAGATATATTGTTTTGATGTGACTAAGAATAATTTAGAAGAAGTTAAATTAGACTTCCAGATATAGATTTATGTTGTCTATCATAAAAATGTGCATCTATGTATAATTTGATCCAACTTGAGAGATACGACAATTAATATCTTGATTAAAGGCCTCAATAATACGTGAAGCAAAAAAATTGTACCCCTTTTTAACCTATTTCCTGTTAAAGTTCACCCGAACTTGAAATTTGGCATAGTTAAAGTTTATATGGCGGAGAAGTGCAGAAAGCTATTTATTTCATATAAAATGCATTAGAAGTAAATTAAATTAATTAAAATAAGCATTACTCACACTAATGCTTGAATTTTACACGACACATACACACATGTAAATAAAAAAGACGTTTTGACAGCCGTCAATAATTACGAACTTCAAAAAAGGTTGTGGAGGAGGTTGCTATGCTCGATTGTATGTATTTTTTAAGTCTTACGTTCCATTTACCATTTTTCATACTACATTCAACAATAATATTATAAAATATAACTATTATTGTAATGTTTATTATTTTTATGGTGAACTCATTTCAAATGATGATTTAATAAAAAAAAACAGCCAAATAATACTTTGTATAATCAGAATAAGGATTTTGTTCATAAAAGTAATCCATGACATATACCTCATCGGTTACAAGGTTGCAATTCACCCTCATGTAGCAACAAAAAATAATTTCTTTTCAAAAGCTAATGGTAGTATTAAAAGAATCTTTGTCTTGGATTCACCATTTGATTGTATTGAGGATCCATTACTTTTCCTAAACGATGATACTGGGCATATCACTATTTCTTATAATGAACATACTACATTTAATTCAATATCACCCAGAATTACCACCCACCCATGGTGTCGTGTAAAATTTATTGAAAGTTGTGTCATGGGTTGCGATAATTTATTTATTTTCGTAAAGTTTGCTTAAAACTTGAGAGCTTTACCACGTGGTTTTTGTTTCAAATGTATAATAAATTTCGATTTACACATAGATTTTTTTATGTTTATATAATTAAATTTTGACAAATAGCAAATAACTGAGTAGCCATTATGAAAACCTTTGATTATAGAAATATATACCCTTTGACAAAAGAACCCTAATAAACTTCAAACTTTATAAAATCATTTAACTATGGTCGAATGTCGACCACTGGGCGCCCACTAGTCTTGATTAAAGGCCTCAATATTTTTCAATATCTAATTAAATGGTTGTCGATGTTGATTAGTGTTATTAATTGTAAGTTTCATGAATCACGGCGCTTTAAATTAGTTTGTTGACAGAAAACTGTGTACTAACTGTTATAGATATTGTTAGTACTAGCCGTACTACTATTGACTACATCGGGGATGCTACTAATTACCTGATACGCCATTGGTAGATGTTATCGGTCGTTCGCGTCTCATCTTAATGCTATAAAAGGCGAGACAGTCGAGTCATTGGTGGTGATAGTTCGGTGAAGCTGTAAAGACCTTTCCAGGTCAACAGCGTTTTTAGTTCGAGAAAAAGGGTCATTGGGGGTTAGGTCCGTTCCCTCGTAGCCCTTGAGTACACTGCTCGCTCGATACAGTGACACAAAATCTTACATCACTACAAAAAACAATACACATATCATCTATACACACGTGCACGCCTACACATTGTTTTTCTAGGGTTCTAGCCCTTATTTTCCTTATCTTATCCTATATAGTTTAAAGCAATTTATCCGACACAAAATACATATAGGAGTTATTGAGACACGCATGCTTGGTACACATGCATGTTTCTTTAAATCATATACATATGGCTAGGTAGGTTAGCTCAGATAGTTCGCGAATTTTTTTACATAAAACAAGCGACAGCCCAATCTGAGTTAGGTGAGGTAGGCACCCTTGGGTTAGTCGCCCAAACAAACCAAATCAGCTGAGTGCCTTCAGTTCTCGCCCCAATAGTTCGGTGAAGCTGTAAAGAGCAAGGTCAACAGCGTGATAAGTTAAAAAAAAGTCATTGAGGGATTTTCGCTCAGATTCAGCTATTCACATCTACGGTAGGTACGAGTAATATGTTCATGCTATTTGGTAGTACTTGTGTTATATGTCTGTATTAGCTAACTATGTATTTGATTGCTCGTGTTGGACTGGATCTGCCATATCCTGAAGTGTCGGAGAGGAGCTGGACTGTGAAGGGCGTGGCGAAACGTGAACATAGTTCATTCTCGTGAGGAGCGTCTGCCCAACCATATCGAGTGATATACGAGTATAGCTGTGTTCACTAGTATGTTGCTGGATCGGCTGATCGAAATTAAAATAATAGGTATTTACTTATAAAATTGTCGTTCTGCAGTACTGGCCATTTCTAATCAAAATAATTTTTGTTTGGCTGACAATTCTAATTTCAAATTAATTTTATTTTAAAAACATGGAATTCTTTTCCAAAAGCAGTCATTTGTTTATTGATTAGTGTTACATTTTCATCGCATTTCAATCTTTTTGTCATCGTGGATACGTTAAAAATTCGAGTAATTACGGAATATGAGTACCGTCGTGGCAGCAACGCGGCACAAGCGGTACGCAACATCAACGACGTTTACGGAGCTAACACTACAAACCAACGCACCACCTGTTTTTGGTTTGCTCGCTTCCATTCTGGGAATTTCGACCTGAAAAATGAACCTCGCGGTCATCCGAAGACTTTGGTCGACAATAAAGAATTAAAGGCGATCGTGGAAGCTGATGATACACAATCTACGGCTGAATTAGGAGCAGCTTTCGACGTTACCGCGTCAAAACAATGTTGGTCCATTTGCGTCAAATTGGCAAGGTAAAAAAGCTTGACAAATGGGTGCCCCACGAACTCAATGATCGTCAGCGCGAAGTATGCGTCGAGACGTGCCTTGCACTGCTCAACAGACCTCGTTTTTCAACGCGATATCCCTTCGGACACAGCGCGATCTAGTAGCTTACTTTTTGCGCGATAAACAGATTGACGTTTTCCTCATCCAAGAAACGATGTTAAAACCGAGTATGCGTAATCCGAGAATCGCGAATTACTGTATAGTCAGGAACAACCGTGTCACCCGCGGGGGTGGCACGTTAATACCAATATGGAAGTGTCAGTGTGTAAATTAGGTATGACCGGTCACTCGAATATTATTTTAGTTTCCGCGTATTTGCCACCGAACAAAGAATTACTAAGATCCGATCTGCAGGCGCTACTTAATTTAGGAGATTCAGTTATTATAGCGGTGGACCTCAATAGCGGGAACGTTATCTGGAATAGTCCGTGTACCTCTCGTAACGGGAGGATACAAGACGAACTAGGTAGGGTTCTCGCTTTTGACGTCTTTGCCCCTTCGGAACTCACGCACTATCAAGGTCATTGCCGACCCACAGTTTTAGACATAGCTCTCTTAAAAAATATTACTCTTCCTGTACAACTCATACAAGTCGTACACGAACTTGATTCAGATCATCACCCGGTTGTTTTACTCCCGCGTTCGATAGCATAGATAAAGCAGAATGCCTTGCCGCAAGCTTAGAGAAACAGTGTTCGCCAAATACTGATAACACTGACACTTTCCATAACGGATCAATCGAATTAGCTGCGGAGCATGTACTTCAGTCTCCTTCGGCGGATACCCTAACCGCAATCACTTTCGATGAAGTTGCAGGCGCAATCAAGCGTCTCAAGCCTAGGAAGTCCCCAGGTCACGATGGAATCAGGAACGAGGTTCTAAAACTCCTTCCTGATCGCATCATAGCTCTATTGGTCTGCGTCTTCAATGTGGCCATGTTCCAAGGTCACTTTCCGGCCGTCTGGAAAAAGGCCATGGTGATAGGTATTCACAAGCCCGGCAAGAAAGCTACGCTTCCCGTTAGCTATCGCCACATTAGTCTGTTAGATACCTTAGGAAAACTTTACGAGCGGCTCCTTCTGAACCGTCTCCAGTTCTCGATTACAGATTTAAAATTAATACCACCAGAGCAGTTCGGATTTCGCGCCGAACACTCATGCAAGTACACCGCCTCACGGAGTACATTTTCTCTAAATTTAACACCGATCCGAAACGTAAACTGAAACGCACAATTGCAGTCTTCTTCGATGTTGCCAATGCCTTCGATAAGGTTTGGCACGGAGGGCTCATCCATAAATTATGTAAATCTCGCGTACCCGTTACGTAAATTCATATTATCCGCGATTATCTCACTGATAGGACATTCCGCTTCAGAGTGGATGGTGAACTATCGCTGCCCCACCCGATACGCTCTGGTGTACCACAGGGCTACATACTCCCGCCCGCGCTCTTCAATCTGTTCATCAGTGACCTACCTCGGTCTTGGGGGGTCGAGGTAGGTTGTTACGCTGACGATACCGTTATTTACACTTCCGGCTGGCGGTCGGACTTTCTTAGGAAGCGCATCGAAAAAGCCGTTCATACTCTCGTTGAATGGTTTCGTCGATGGCGCATAGAAGTTAATCCCGATAAGAGTGCCGTAATACTCTTCGATCCCACGAAACGCGCTAATAACTTTGAGCCAATCGGGCTATACGGAATCGATATCCCTTGTGTCGAAGAGGTCAAATATCTCGGTGTTACATTAGATAGACATTTAAAGTTCAATTCACATATAGAGAAAGTGCGAAACAAAGCCGCTATGGTGTTGGGTCGCCTCCATCCATTGATTTGTCATAAGAGTAAGATGTCCCTCAGACACAAGCTCACTTTGTATAAGACGTGTATCCGTCCCGTGATGACATATAGCTGCCCCGTTTTTGCGCATATGTCCAAAGATAACTTTGATAAGCTGCAGGTTCTCCTAAATCGTGTATTACGTAAAGTGACCGGTGCTCCGTGGTACATTCGGAGAGTTGATCTCCATAGAGACCTAGAGATCCCTTCTATCTGGGCGTACGTAAAATCACTTACGATTAGTTATTTTGAAAAAGCCGCGAATCATCCCAGTCCGTTAGTGGTATCCGCCGCAAACTATAAACCCGTACCTAACGTTGCGCGTTATAAAAGACATCCGCGACACATTTTTACCGACTCTCCTGATTCAATCACGTCAGCAAACGATCAGTACCAGCCTGTCCCTCGAAACAGAGCGTGTTCACGCACACGCCCGCGTAACCACAGATCACGCCGCCGTGGTCTAGGGGTTAATTTCGCTCCCGCACACCCGATTAGGCCTCCCACGGCAGCGGCTCAAGCCTAGGTTCGATCCCTCGGTAGCGAGCCCTTGAGTGCTTTGCTTGCGCGATACGGTGACACACAAATATACATCACTGCTACAACACTACACGATCACCTCCACACATGTGCACGCCTACACGCTTATTATATTATGAAAGTGGAAGGGTTTACTTTTTTCCCTTATCGAAATGAAAAACTCTCGATTTTCCGATAATAAATATATGGAGGAGTTGTTGAGGTGTGTATGCTTGGTACACATATACCTTTCAACAACTCATACATATATGAATAGTTAGCTAAGATAGATCGCGATTTTGCATACAACAAGCAACAGCCAAGGCGAGGTGTGCCGTGCACCCTTGAGATGGTTGCCAAAATAAAATCGGCTGAGTGCCTTAAGCGCTCGCCTTAGTGGTCCGGTGAAGCTGTTAAGACCTTGCTGGGGCAATAGCGTAGTCATTTCGAAAAAAAAAAAAAACTGCTCAACAGACACACAAATGAAGGAATTTTTGTTTGATAACGGCAAGTGCTCAGCAAGTTGGTTGGATCCTGGTTCAGCACCTAAACAATGCCCTAAACGAAAACTTACCCCTAGAAAGTGATGGTCACTGTTTATTGGTCTAGCGCCGGTGTGATTCATCACAGCTTTTTACCAAACGGGGTGAGCATTACTGCAGATGTGTACTGTGAAGAACTGAACATAATGATGAAGAAGCTGGCACATCTCCACCCAGCATTGGTCAATCGCTCGTCTCCGCTGCTCGTGCACGAGAACGCGCGACCTCATACTGCACAGCAGACAGTCTCGAAGTTGCAAGAACTGGGGTTGGAAGTTCTCCGTCATCCGCTCTACTCACCAGACCTTGCGCCTACAGACTACTACTTTTTCCAGAATTTGGATAACTCCTTGGCTGGAAAAGAATTTAATACCCGAGAGGCAGTACAAAATGCCTTTAAAGAATTTGTTGCCTCCCGTCCAGATGATTTCTTTAAGAAGGGCATCAATAAACTGTCACTGCGTTGGCAAAGATGCACTGATTGCATGGGTGATTATTTTGATTAATACAAATAAAAAATACATGAAAAAAATCGTTTATGTTTTTCATACAAAACGGCAATTTCATAGGTAAAGACCTAATATTTTTATTATTATGTTTTATACGATTTTATTGATTTTTCTAATAATATTATATTTTATGGAATATAATAACCAACAGTAGCGGGATACCCAGAGAACTATCATTCACATTTGTCATTGCAGCCTACAGATTATTGGTACTGGAGTACCAAGGTCAATGTAGTAGGTTACTTCTCCTGACAAGTGACAGTCGAAGCTTGCACCATTACTCCATTTATCAATCTTAAATCCATTTAAATAAATTGAGAGATTATAGCATCTTATACAATACTTATTTCTAAAATTAAACCTTATAGTGATTTGCGAACCTGTTACAAGCGCTCATTTATACAACGTCCTTTGTTTGAGATAATGACCAAAACGGTCGAACCAATTGTGACTAAACTTTTACTAGTAGATTTACAGACTACTATCTAAGCTAAATATCTTTGCAATGCAATAAAGTTAACATAAATTTAGTACAAGGAATGTTTATGTTTTTATACCATATCGTTTTTATACTTTAACCACAATCTCACTTTATGTTAGATGCCGGTGAGGCCCAATATGGTTAACGTTCCAACTCAATCCCAAGGATTCGGCCCTACGTCCATTGACGCGGTGTCCGATAGTTATCAACTGAGCCCTCGCCGCTTCAAAATTCGTGTTATGATTAAATAGTAATTGCTAGATTACAATTATAATGAGAGGCAGTGCACAATGACCATTCATTACAACTCCATAGTTGAAATACATAATCATCTCACGAATTAACCAAACTATATGAAGTGTAGCTAAGAATCACTAAAAAGTAACGAAGCAGCGTAAGAGTCACTTTGAGACTATAGGAGCCTTGACTGCCTAAAACTAGGAGACCGTAAAGAACCGTAAAAAACCATAAAGACACAATAGACATATTTCATTTGCAATAAATTCAAACCTTCGTCCAGTCTGCCAAAAAATGATGACAAACCGAGTCACCAAGAGCTACAAGATATAAATATGGCAGTCTTCGGAAGTAGAATCTTTCTCGGATTTTAACACGTGTTGTTTAAATTTAAATAAGTACATTTGAATAAATTGAAACATTTCAATGTTTATTTATTTAAAAAACAGCACTAGTAAAACGCACATTATACATTTCTTCTCTGATTCTTTTAAACCTAACTCTGATATGCAAACTTATTACAGTTGTTCATTATATTCACACAATAGAAAATAATTATAACCAGGGCATTATATTGAATTTTATTAGTTTCGAAATATTAAATATATACAAAGGGAATCTAACTTATATCATTTTTAGATTAGTTTTTTCTAATGTTAGTCGCTAATCAGACAATTAATAAGTTGAAAATATACTTCGGCTGTTTAATACGTCAACATTAAATTAATTTGTATTTGAATTACTTCAATTCAGTTAACTAAATAACAAAGGGATCCAACAGTCCGCATTAGATAATCGACGAACGATTTTGTGATAACATTTTTCGTATATTCCAATCTCAAGTCACGGTCTATTAGCTAATGACAAACCTCCTGTTGTAAGCGCTAAACGTCGCGTAGAGAAACTCGCTGCATTCAGAACACTTTTATATCTTACGATACATGATATGAGTGCTTTCTTTTATATGTATACTAGCTTCTGGCCGCGACTTCGTTTACGTGGAATAATTAGCTAACGCGCTTCATTTATGTAGAAGGTGAAAATATTTTTAAATAATATGTACGCTAACCCCGACTTTGAAACATTCTTCATCGGTGCTCCGCTCCTACTGATGTTAGTGTGATAATATATATTTGATAGCCTTCTTTGATAAATAAGCTACCTAACGGAGTTTTTCGCGAGATTTTAGTCTGTCATGTAATGGATTCTATATTTTATCCATAATCTTGTGTTATTTGACTCTATGTTTTGTAAATTTCGTGGTATTTTACGTAATATAGTTAGTTTATTGTGCATAAGTGAAGTGAATGTAAAATAATACCATGAAGCATAAAATTCTGAGATGCCACAAAAACTCCCTGGAAGGTTCTAACAAGGGATCCACCATCTTGTTAGAATATTGATTCATACGACGCTTAATATTGAAGTGATTGCACAACGCGTGTAATATTATTTACTACGCGACAATGGCGATAATAATCACAAAGACTGATTGCAAATATAAAATTTTAAAAAAGCTACCTAACATTGAAATATTTTTTCAAATTGCACGGATGGTGTCTGAGATTAGCGCATTCAAGCGAACAAAGTATTCAGCTTTAATATATTAGTGTAGATTAAAAATTCCTTTTATTTTATTTTTGACACCAAATCTTCTATTACTTTATTACTATCATTGTCGAGTAGGCTGTGTTGGTACAAGTTTCTTGCGATCATTTCATTGATTCAACAACATGGGGATCTGCTTGTTAGAACTTTCCCGGGAGATTTTCTGGCAAGTCAGAATCCATGCTCTGTGGTATTATTTCTCATCCACTTCAATTGTGAAGAAACTATATTACATAAAACAGCAAAAATATTACAAAATATAAAGTCAGATAACACAAAATTATAAATCTAATATATAAAATTATCGTGTCGCGGTGTTTGTGGTTAAACTGCTCCGAAATGGCTTTCCTAATTCTCATGAAATTTTGTGTGCATATTGGGTAGGTCTGAGAATCGGACAACATCTATTTTTCATCCCCCTAAATGTTAAGGGTAATCCACCCCTTAATTACTTTTTTTTTAATTTTAGATAAAAAAAAAATATTTTTTTATGATACAGCATTAGTAAAAATACATATTTTCCCTGAATTTTCAACCCTTTACAATCAACCCCTATTTTACCATCGCGATTTTTATTTTTAATACTTTCACCGGTCGAATATAACAGTGATAACCAATTTGTTGCAGACGAAGTTGCACGGGTCAGCTAGTGAAATATAAAATCCACTACATCAAATTCTAGATCCCGTCAAAAACTAGAAACTGATTATCAGCGCTTAAGAATGTTAATGTTACATGCCATAAGAAATGGTCTCATAATTATAGGAGAATTGATAATTTAGATGACTTTTTTTTTCCCCGAAATGACTACGCTATTGACCCATCAAGGTCTTAACAGCTTCACCGGACTACTAAGGCGAGCGCTTAAGGCACTCAGCCGATTTTTTTAGATGACGTTGTAAACATATTCGCTGATAATATAAAAATATTATTTAATGTAATTTAATACTTAAGTAAACTGCGGAGTAAACTTATTGAAATTAGCTTTAGGTATTTTACTCTGAAAACAATATTACTAATGACATATGTTAAGAACAGCCATTGCTATAAAACTGAATGAGTGTAGATGAGTTATTACATACTCTTTTGAAAGTCAACAACTAAAACCGCAATACATTGTGGTATTATTTTGATTTGTATAACAAGAAAACCCACTGGTTGTATGTCTTCCTGTAAAACATATCATGTTACCTCATAACACGACAATCTATTATATACAGGCTGAAAGTTTAGTCAATAACAATATTTATGGAGGATAGTCTGTACTCGATTCGCGTTTTAAATCAATTAAAAAGATAGGTGCGTAATATTTTACCTAATTTATTTAGAAAAATATTAAAATTATACGCAATCCTCTACATTTCTATGTTAAACCACAGTGTCAATAACAGTCGGGTGATTTCACTTTCATTTGAAAGTGAACGTGGGAATGGTATGAACCCATGTGTGAAAACAAATGTGTTTATTGTCCGTTCTATTATCGAAGGGTATTAACTCCGGGTTGCTCCTTACAACTTTGGGCACCGGTCATCGCACCTGGGTTTGTTATGATTGTGTTTATATTTTTGAAAATCTTAGAACAAACTTTAAATTTAGTTCTCTTTGCAATTTTTTTATTTAATACTTTATTTCATACTTTTTTTGATAGTATTATTTTATATGTGAAAAAATGATACCAGAAAGCATTATATCCTAGAATACTGCGAGTGTTTAACCTTTCACCTGGTCTAAAAGTAATTTTCGAATGTTTGTGATCTGTCATCTTAATCTACGTTCCTTCTACTGATTTGAAATGTTGTACAGTTACTATTTGTACTTGTGTCAGTCAGTATTATCAATATATAGATGGCGCGTTAAACGTTTCAAGAGATGACCGTATTTTTTTCTTTTTTAAATATTTTAATGATCCTTTTCGGGATTTAAGCTGAAGAATGGCATAATCTAAGAGTTATTACTCTTTTTCGTAGAATTAATAATTATCAGTAAAAAAAAATTGGATGTTTGTAAACTTGGTTCACGACGGTTATAACTACTCGGACGCATCAGCCGAAGTGGAAGAGAGATTGACGTGTGACAAACAGAACACACCTTCTATCGTTTGTTCCACGCTCTCGCCTGTACGCTCGGCTCAGGTGGAACGTGACATGAGTCATGCTTTTTCGTGCATGCAGCCGTCGTTCATCGATTGGAATAACGGCGCCGACTTAAAATTTCTTAGGTATACTTACATTAGTTTAAGAACTCAGTTATTAATATGAATAAAGTAAAAGGTTTATTATTTTTTGCTTTTCAGTTTTTTCGGCGATTTAATTTGTTTTCTTAAAAGGTTTTTTAATTAATTATATATATAAAATTTAAGAGTTTGTTATTTGTCTGTGTTAGCCTCCAAAACGATGAAACTAATTTTGATGGCACTGTTCATTATGTTGATCTATAGGAGCTAAACGGTAATTATAAAATTTAACGGAGATAACTTTAATTTGGTAAAAGAGTTATACGGGATAACTAGTAAGACATAACTACAGTTCAAAATATAACAATAGTCTAAAATGAATCTAGATAAAACACTAAGTCTCCAAGCAATAAGACAACCAATTTCAGATAAATAAACTAGCAAACACCAGTAAGAGTCTAATAAAATCGTGAATCGAACATAAGTTAACAAGAATAATAATATAATAAGTAAGTTAATAAGAACATCGAAGATAAGTTATGTTCATTGTTATTTTTATATCTCATTGTTAGCATGAAGTCTTATGAAGAAGAAGAAGTGGTTGTATTTTATTCTATTTTTCTTATAATATCTTTATCCCGAAGAGATTTACCGATTACGCGAACAAAATTGTAAAATATCACACCGACCAGTGGTCAAATATACACTTGAGCAATTTTGTAAATATGTGGTTAATACGTAATATTCGAATCATAAAAGTGATATGTTAATAGAGAATAGGATGTGAATTGAAATACTGATATATTAAAAGTAGATTAATTATTCTACATTGGAATCTACTTACATGAAAGTTTACATAAAGTGCTTTGCGAATATGCGACACCGCAACGAGTAAAGTAAGCGAAAGTGAATTTAAAATGTATTAATATTAATGCATATATAAAAGTATAGTAATGAAGATAACAAATTTCACCCGGTAATTACAAATATCTTTCTGCAAAATGATAAAAGCAACATATATTTTTTAATTTTAGTTTTAATTGTTGGCTGTAACTATACACAGAGGTTTATTATGCATAAGGGTAATAATCCTGAATGATTTGTGAATACGTCTCAAATACATTTACAGCTGGAAGGGGTATTTTTGAAGTTATACTTTTTTGGTGCGTTAGAGAAAAATGATGAGAGTACATTTTTACGATACGCTCCCACACCATCACGAAAAACCGACACCCAGAAGTTAGCTTTAGTCAACATTTTGTTTCTTTGTATTAAAACTTTCAATATATTACATACCTTTCTTTTATTATTAGTGTAGTTTTCGTAGAATAAGGCGAAAGATAAAATTTTGGAAATAATTTTTATCTTGTTACGTCAAAGAAGTATAACTTCTAACGCGTGTACATAAGTACACACACACTATTTTTAAATTAATTATATGTTTCAAATTCGGTCTATACCACCGAATCATCATAAATTCAAAGAATGACTTTCCATTGTGTCACCATTATTATTGCAAATAACTTTTCCTTGCGGAAAGCATTACGTTTTAACTGCACTTCTTAGAAAACTTATACTTCTGTATTTTCCTCCTTAAAGAGGTTACAAAGAGAATATCATGTATCCTTACATATTATAAAAAAAAAACAAAGTTTATGTATATCTTTTTTTTTAGTGCGTTTATAAGTCAAAGACTATTTAACCAATTTACATGTTTTTTTTTTGTCAATAATATTATAGAAACATTATAAAACATATACTAAAACTGTCCAAAGAATGACCATGGTCTATGAAATTATGGAGTTCAAAATAAAGCATGGAGACAAAACATGACTACCATTAGATTATCTTCCTGTTTTGATTTGGCGATTTTAAGCTCGGTTTTATATAGATTTATTTTTGTTTGTCTTTGCTCTGTGAAATAAAAATAACGCATTAAAAAATCAAATCAAACAGATCTTAGGCAAACGTATCAACAAAACCTTTTCTTCCTAACATACCAAATGTAGTATGTACTTACTGTACCTTATTCTGATATATTTCAACAAGATTATTAAAATTAATCAATATAACGTAGCATATAGTTGTTTAGAATAAAAATTATAAGAAAATCAACAACACCATAAATATAGCATTTCAAATATATTACACCTGTCTCATTACTTTTATAATTAGGCTATATAAATAGTGTGTATCTAAATATCCTTCATTAAATATTTAGTACGTGAGCAACCGAGCCTAGCTCGGTTCTTTAAAAACATTTTTAACAATTAAATTAAAATAAACTGTTAGGTTTTCCTTATAAAATTAATATTTATTTACAAAAAAAAAAAATATTAAAAAATATATCTGTTCTGTTGTCACTCGAATTCGAAGTGGGGTGACACGAAATTTCGAAGCAACTGATTTCCATCTGAGCTATTTTTGTTCTGACAGCGGCGGCAAAATTTACCTTTATATTCTAGCTATATTTTTTCATTACCTTAAAACTCAGTTAAAAAGTTTTCTATGAATAAAATCTAACTAGATCGATTTATCGTCCCTGAAACTACCTACATTAGTGTTTCACGGAAATAGATGACGCCGTTTCCGAGATCCAGAATATATACAAATAGTTTTATAAAACAAAAGAAAAAAATAACTTTTTTCCTGTGTTATTCTTATGGGAAATCGAAAAGTGCGATACGGACAACCTAAATATTAATATTAAGGGCTTATATTTTCAGAGGCCTATTTTGGCATTAAAACGAAACTTTTGAGCGTGGATCCGAGGTAAAAAATTTTTTTTTTTTAAACGCCTTAATAAAGATATACAAGAATTGCTTGTTTAAAGGTATTAGATATATAATATAAAGCACATGTTGTTTAAAAATCTTTATTAAATGTATATGTGTACTAATATACACATGTCAGAAGTTAGTTGTTGCTATAAGAAAATTCTTATCCATATCCGTTTGAACAATGCGCGTCTCACGATCGTCGAGAAGGGCTACACTCGTCCTCCCCTCTGATCCCTCAGGCCATGAAGAGGCCCCTGATGAAGGGCCGATATCTGTCGGGGAGTAGGCGCAGTACCAGTCAGCTACTTCTGCTTCCCGGCTAATAGGTGTGCGAAGGCACCACGGGGTTTTAGTCCGTGCAAGTCGGACATAACCTACTATCAGCTGGCCGACTAAGGTAGGCATCCGTAGGGATTTCCCCATGTAAAAAAGATGTTGGAATATACGTTGATTAACGTTGACAACTAATGACTGAATACATCATCAATGAGCCATCTTCGGTTTAACATTGTTTAAACATAAGTAACTAAGTAATAAATGAATTAAAATGAGTACACATCACATACGGACTCACTTGCATTGAGGTAACTCAAAGTTTGATACGACAAATCGTGTTGGAACCCCGTCGTACAGTATAAAAGTAGTTATATTATTATAATATGCCCACAGTTGAATATTAACTGCGAAGTTGTGACAGTCGGCGTTTACTCGTCGGCGGACTGCCACGCTGTTCGATGTAAGTCGATTTTTTTATTACTACTGACTATCGATTTCGAATACGTGTATTAGTGAAATGACGATTTGCCCTCCAAATCAGAAAGGTATCGCAACCGTTACCTATTAATAATATATCCAATATTATTGATTTTATGTCGTAATTTATTCTTTTGAAATATTATTTTGATGTTAAACATTAATCATTTCTTTTAAATAATATTCACTCATTCTGTGTTTTTTTTTGTTTTGGTATATTAGTTTTCGAATGCTTTATTTCTAGTTTTCCAATAATTACATATAAATAATAATTTTGTGAATAATTTATGTTTTTTTTTTTAATAATCGCTACAAAATCTAAGGTAGATTATAAAGTGATTGTAAATTCTTTGTTTGTTATCGAATTGTTTTTTTTATATTGACAACTTTTCTTATTCTTTGTTTAGGTCTTGTAATAGAAAGGAATGCTTAGAGGTATACCTAGTGTCGTAAATTGGTAATACAAATATATATAAGTAAAGGTTAACTATAGTGTGAACCTTTGCAGCGTTAAACAATACTTAAAAATAGATTGCTTATGTCATGATCATTGGAAAAGTGCGTATGTTATAATATACTAGACTTATATATCTATACATATATAAAGATTAATATGTATGTATTTATTTTCAATTAGCTGAGCCCGTGACTACGTCCGCGTGAAATTGAATACAAAAATACAGTTTTCAATAAAATCATATGAATGTACATATCTGAACTCTCGGGATAAGGCGTGGTACACAAAAAACAGCCGTGCCTTAACACATGCTTATTTTTAATAATTTGCAATTACTATTCCCAGCAAATATTGTAATAAACCTGTAAAAAAAAAAAACAATATTACAATAATACCTTGAAGACTCGAGCTTTTGGTACATTAGAATATCAGGTCCGTGCTATGAAATATCATTTCAGATTTTTATCTAATGTTTTCATCCCTTCCAATGAGACTTTAATTAGTTAATTTATAATTAGTAAACTTCAAATTTAATCACAATCATTTTTTTTTAATGAATTAGATAATGATTAAGTCAAACTTATTAAATTGATATATTTATAACAGACTTTGAAGGATGTGCTAAATTTTAAATGAATCTTACGTTTTGTAGTGGGTGAACACCATGCTCAATGATTTAGTTACATACATACACACAGATGTACCTAGTGTTACAAAATGGCATTAATAATATATTTACTCCGCGTTTGTCATCTAATTTAGGTAAAACTATTAAACACTCGCGACTTCGTACGTTTAGAATACGGGGGTAGGGTTTTATTGCGGGGTGGTAGGGTTTTTGCGGGGTGATAGGATTTTTCGCGGGGTGGTAAGGTTTTACAGCCTGACTGGGTCGCAGCCACCATGTGTATGGCGAAAAAGCCCGTAATAGTGAATCGCTTCTGCGGGTTGCGTTTCGGGATCAGCCTGTGCATATCCAGCTTTTTGCAGGCCGGCACGATAGAGGCGATCGGCGATGGATAGTGTGTCAATCGGTGGTCGCTGTTATTTTTGGATTGCACTGTGCTTACCATTAGGCAGAGTGCAGTCATTTTGCCGTACTTACTACAATAAAAAAAAATTAAACATTAATAACAAAAAAGTATGTCTTACTAATATTATAAATGTAATTGTGAGTTTGTTTGGATCCTTTAATCAATAAAGAAAGTAACTCAAAAATTCTATTTTGTGAGATAATACGTTTAAATTTGCCCATGTTTACATGGTCGACTTAAATGTAGCTTAATGATAATGAATTAGGCGGTTTAAGTCAATTCTTAGAGTAGGGATAACTAGTGTTAAATTGCTTTTTGATCCTTCTAGAAAATATTATCATTATTGTAAAGTAAATAAGTTGTAATAAGTATTAAAAATGTTCGTAGTTAATTCAATTCGTTATATGAACAAATATCTTTCTAGAAAATTTCGCGGAGAACAGCATAATGCACTACAATATTTAGCATAAAATTTAATTAAGACGAAATTACACCGAAAAAACTGTGTACTTTTTTAAAAATAAAATGGCATAATTAGTGCATTTATTAGATAAATTAAAGTAAATATAATAATTACTTTTTGTATATATAAGTATGGACTTAAATTACTTCACGTTATTACCTATCTTCGGAGGCTTGGTTTTTCACACGTTTAGAAATTTGGCATATAAAAACCCACAGTTTTGAATATAGCGCTCAAAACTAGCCGCAAATACTCCTCAATATACGTGGTTATAGTTATGCGATGAACTTATGATTTTGCAAATTTGACCTTAACTGAATGATTTAAAGTTGTTTTTACAAGGACGCAAGCGACGTGAGCTATTTGAAATGAGTGCGTAATTCAGAATTATGCACTCATTTTTGTGTGCCGATTGTGAGACGTTAAGTACGCATCTTGAGTTGTTGTATATCGATACTTTTCAATCGAATAGTCATTCACGCAAAATCGAATAAATTGATTTTGTTAAATTTTTTTTTTTTTTTTCGAAATGACCACGCTATTGACCCTCAAGGTCTTAACAGCTTCACCGGACTACAGTTTTTTTGTTAAAACATTACAGTAATATGGCTTATAATATATTACATAAGGTATGATTTATAACAACATTGTTTAAATTGCCCAGTCATTACATAGTATAAAAGTGTTCTGCCTACGTCTTCCTGTTCGCGATAAACTCAAAAACTACTCAACGGATTTATATGCAGTTTTTATTGCAGTTTTAGTAGATAGAGTGATTCACGATGAAGGATAAGGTATAGAATTTATCTAGTTTTTTTTTTTATTATCAAGATGAGAAAACGTCCACCGGACCCGTTAGTAAAATTATAAGTGTCACGTGATTTGGAAAACTTTCTTCGATCTGAAAGCAATTTCGGGTTTGTTTCACAAACCGTTGTATTATATGACAACGATGTACATTTATAAAGTGCAGAGAAAGTGGTAGGCGGCCGCTAGTCGACTATAACCATGTAACAGTGCCTTTAAAACTTTTTCGTAAAATGTCCTTTCAGTATATGATATTACTTCGCGACCCCTATCTTCCGTTGTTTTTAATCTGTGTTCTATGTTACAAATATTAAATTTGTAATTTTTTACTGAGGTAAAACTTCTCAATGCTGCGAAAGCGGAAAAAATATAACGCGTTAAACATAAGGTAGATTTGTATTTGAGTATGTATGGTGTCTGTTTGTGTCTTATAGTATATTAAAATGAGTGTATAGTCGAGCATTTATACCACGGGGCTTCATATAATAATATATAATAATAATAATATAATAATAATTACATTTAACATATAATTTAATATATAAAACCAAAGAAGTTTCACATCATCCGTGTGTACACACTAATACTAGTAATATTTTTTTAATAGTTATATTTTCCCACATACAGTAGTACTACAAGAACATTTCTCAGATTTAGGTTTCCTCAAGATGTTTTTCTTCATAATAAGATTAGAAGGCCTGGGAAACATTGTCCAATATTGATTATAAAAAAATCCTTGACAAATTATTTACCTTGATAAATGTACCAAAACGTTCTTATCCACTGGTGAAAACCGCATCAAAATCTGTTAAGTAGTTTTTGAATTTATCGCGAACAGACAGACGGACAGACGCGGTAGGGGACTTTGTTGTATACACGCACGCAAGCTCGCAACACGCAGCGGAAGCTCTCAAGAGGAACAAAACTCCGATTTTAAAACATTCTTCATTGGTGCTCCGCTCCTATTAGTCTTAGCGTGATGATATATAGCCTATAACCATTCTCGATAAATGACCTATATAACATTGAAAGAATTTTTCAAATCGGACTAGTAGTTCCTGAGATTACCCCCTACAACGTCACAAATTCATAAACTTTACCTCTTTATAATATTAGTATAGATATGTACTATACTATATATTGATATTTATAACTATCGGTCATGGAATGGATGAAAATCAACAATAATAGGTAATACAAAGTTTTTTTCTTCATTTGATTATATGTATTTTTGAACGGTGAACAACTGTTTTAAATACACAAATAGTAGATTTTAGACGTAAGAAGCATGAAATATAACAATTGTTTAATGTAAATAAACGTGACTGGTCCGTGGTTTAGTATTAAAAACTATTTCTTCATTTTCAATTATTATTTATTTGTCTTAAGTACGTTAGAGTTATACTGAGATAGAAAATATCTAGTACTAACTTCTGCCCGCGATTTTGTTCCAGTGGAATAGTTACTTTGGGCTAACGCAAAAAAAAAATTGACACATTATTCATCGGTGCTCCGCTCCTATTGGTCTTAGCATGATGATACATAACACTTTCTTCGATAGGAGCTATCTAACACTGAAAGAGTTTTTCACAACGAACCTGTATAATTCTTGAAATTAGGGTGTTCAAGCATACAAACTCTTCAGCTTTATAGAAGTGGAGTGGATTTTATGCATAATCATCTTTATATTAATTAAATTAGATTAGAAAAAAAAAAACAAGAAAATCAAAGCAGTCTTGAGGACTGCCGATGTAAATGACAATAGCAAAGAATTAAATAACTGCATAGCTAGTCTGACGCAAACCGCCCACACGCAATACGGCCGGTCACGCTTACTAATATGTCATGACGCGATATGTAAATGTATCGCCTGCTAAAAACACCGTTAAACATGGTTATAGAAGTTTTCACTTCAAACATTGGAAAAAATATTAAAGAAAACGGTAAAAAATAATTTTGACCCTAAAAATTAATTTTAGACGCCCATATCAAAACTTCTCCATTTCAAGAGATTATAGTAGATGGATTATCACTACATATTATAACACAAAGTCCTCTGCCACGTCTGTCAGTATGTTCATGATAAACTCAAAAACTACTGAACAGATTTTCATGCGGTTATCACCAGTAGATAAAGTTTTTATTATCAGGGCGAGATAAAGTCCGCCGGGCTTGCTAGTTAATAATAAATAGCTACTACACATAAAAATAAACAACAGAACATTGAAGGAAATGTCTTATTGCGCATCGATTGTGCAAATCCTATTTATTTCCTTAATCAGGCTCGTAAAATATACGAGGTAAATAATAATTCCAAGTGATTTACGGATTATTGTCTTTTTTTAATGCACGACTATTATTAGAACAACTCAGACGTGTATAAATCGGTGGCATTGGATAAGGGAAGTAATCAATAAGTATTATTGTGGACTTTACTTTGAACTTCCGGCTGGAATTGATTTACCACTACTACGTGTCACTGCAAAAAAAAACGTTTAATGTTATTTCTGGGAGGTGTACCTGAAAGAGCTAAATCTGAAACTAATAATACAAAGAGCGAAATACAACACTAAAACAACATAAATAATCAAAAACGCGTCCTTAATTGACGGTTGAATCTGACGTCTGTTGACACTGTTGTTATGTAATAACTTAAAATAAAAAGAAAATTAGGGTGTATGATTAGCGTTTTTTCTTTTTTATTTGTTGTTTCTGTTTTAGCTTACTCATTTACTTAAATTATTTACTGTAGAATGTATTAAATACGTCGTAAACACCTGTAATTAAGATTGCACTTATATAGTCTTTAAAAATGCATGTAATGTACTATTATAGTCTAAATCTTGTTGGTGTTTCAAAATCTATAGTAATATAATATAGTAATATAGTTTGTTTGTTTGTTTGGTTGGTTGAACGCGATAATCTCAAGAACTACAGATCCGATTTAAAAATTCCTTTTAGTGTTAGATAGCTCATTTATCGAGGATGGCTCTAGGCTACATATCATCACGTTAAAACCCAAAGGAGCTGAGCACTAATGAAGAATGTCTCAAAATCGGGCTATTTTGGAAGCTTCCGCTGCGTGTTAATGTCAGTATTATACGCGTTGCCATGGTAACGCGATAACATTCTATCAAAAATATTTTCATGGTTTATTTTGTATTCCTATTAAAAAAGTTTATTCTACGTTAGTTTTGTTTTCGATTTTTAATTATACGTGTTACGTTTATATCGCAAACATTTCTTAAGTTTATTTTGTGTTGTTATTCAAAAAGTTTAGTAGTAATAATATTCGTCCAATAAGACAGTCGAAGGAATTAATCCATACAGCCAATTCTGAAGTTGTCAATATAATTAGTTTTCTTCTATGTCCAAGTTAATGTAAAGGTATAAGCGCCGAATCCTCTACATAATATAACGTAATTTTTTATCTTCTTAATCTTCAAGACCATAGAATTAATGCTTCGTGGTTTTATTTTTCATTCATTTCACTTATGCAAAATAGACGAACGATATTATATAATACGCAACCAATTTCTACACGATATAGAATCATGTAACACAATATTATGAAAAAAATATAAAATCCACTACATGACAGACTGAAATCCCGCCAAACACTCTTAAAAAACTCTATTCTACATTAGTTTTGTTGCCAATTTTTTATTTGTGATATATTACGTATTATAAAAGTAAAGTGAGTGTAGTTTATATTAAAATAAATTATTCTTGGTGAATACAATCTGAGATGCTACAAACATCAACATTTCTTTTAACTCTGTCGATATGTCTGTTTTTTTATTTGTTCCGGGTAATCTCCGAAACGACTGGACCTATTTGAATGTTTTTTTTTCCTTAGAAATGACTACGCTTAACAGCTTCACCGGACTGCAAGTAATATTTGAACGGGAATTTTACGGGAAAATAAGTAACTAATTAGCTGTTTTATTTAATATTGTTCGATATTGTGTAGCTTCATATTTTCATTATTTTGTTATATAGTGTGAGCACTGAGGGTGATATATAGTTTAAAATTCCAGTTATGTGGCTGATCATAATTCCATCCCACTCGATACACTATTAGTATTCACATACGTAATGTACACGTTACCTGTTACAGTAGATGATGTGCGTATGATACAAATATTTTTGAAATAGTATTATTGTAATTTACACTAGATATGTAATCACATTTTTAAATTTATTTAATACATTAAAAAAAACGCGTGCGAAGCCGCGGGTAACAGCTAGTAAATAAATAAAAAGATATTTAATACATTGAAAGTTTGAATACTACGAAATTCAAACCACAAATACAAAGAAACAAAATGTTGACTATAGCTAACTTCAGGGTGTCATAATCATAGGATTGCACTGTGTATTAAAACAAGACATCGACGATGTAATTGGCCTCACATTTTGTATATAATGATTTTGGTCTCCGAGATGCAGCGTGGTACTGTAGCTTCTAATCATTCTCACTTTCTGAATGTATAATTGTTTCTTTCGGTACGAGTTGTGGAAGTCAAAACAAATGACAACCGAGCGTCAGAGACTTGCTTATTTTTATTAATCTACACGCAGGTCATCCAAAGTATTAAACGAATCTAATGTAGTAAATAAATCGTTTGCTACTGAAATTTAAAGGCAAGTAAATGGTTGTGACGATGTCATTCGATAGCAATTCTTATCTCACCATGGGAACGTCAACTAATCTTCATATCAATTGCGTTTATTTAAATCTAAAGTCTTCTAACAATAAAAAATAACTTAATAAACTTGGGTTCTAGAGCTTGTTCCTGCAAATAGATTCACAAACATTGTCTTTTTTTGAATACAAATCGGCAAAAAAACAAATCTCGATTCCGTATATTATAAAAGTTTCGGAATTTTTATAGCGTTTCTTAGGACGCTGTTTCTTAACCTTTACGTATCACGACAAAGAATGTAGATGATGTCGCTATGCTTTAAAAAAATAAACATACAGATAATAATACAGTAACACATTAATTCATTTATTTTTCAATACAGGGATATATAGTGCACTTTACATTATATATGAAAACTGTGACACGTAACTCTAATCGAGTAAAATCAGTCCTAAAAGGATTTCCTCCTTTAGTATACTTTGTTGACTCATAGCATTATTGTTATTTGCAACGTAGAATATTTCATTTTTATTTGTATTTTCTTTTTTTTGTATACTTTTGCATATGTGTAACAACATTTTATTGTAGATAAAAAATAGATTTAGCCAAAACAGAACAAGAATAATCCAAATTTGTAAATCTATTTATTACAATGAAACTGTAGTTTAGTTCTTATTTTTTCAAAACTTTATTTTGGTTGTCATTAAATGATACTCACGAGTATGACGTTGCATTCTTTTTGTCTGTCTGTTTGGATGTCCGAAACGAAACGACTTACTCATTCTTATGACAACTTGCAAACGCGAAGCTCAATTGATAAGGTATTTTAGAATTTGTATAGGTATTGATGTATAATAGTATGCTTTAGATTTTAACGTTTTCTCTCTTTCTCTCTATTTGTAAATATTTCGGGTAGTACTTTAAGAATATACTATATCTTATTCTTTCACAGTCTATATATACATTTATAGCTATCTATTTTGCGTTACACATTTTAGTTTCATAGAATCCAATGCACATTGTCCCAAAATCTTACTTAATTTACTTGTTATTCAGTGGGTCACGGTGCAAAAAGGTTGAGAAACAATGTCTCAGAGAATGTGCTCGAAACGCCCGAAGTAGTAATTATTAACAATTCTCTTACATAATAACCGGTTTAAGTTAAGAATGTTACACTTAACTTACATCACTTCCTGATGTCGTTAGCTCGCGGAATACTTAAGAAAAAAAAACGGAACAACTTGTGCGGAAATTCACGTAACTTGATTTATCAAACACTAACGTTAGTAAAGTTAATAAGCTATTTATTTATATCTGAGAGTATGGCCTACAACTTAAGAGCGGTAAATAAAATCTGAACTTTAGCTGAAAGAAACTGAATACTGGTTCAGTTAGCTAATATCTAGGTGTTAATATCACCTTTAGTGTGTTCGTAATAATTGTCCTTATACCGTTATGAACAAAGGAAACATCGATTTCGAACGTCGTCTGATCGAAACAAACATGATCATGATCATCATCATAGGCCTCTTTGCTAATGACGGTACTGGCGTGATCACCACGCTAGCCCACGACGCCTTGCTGATTTAACTTGATAAATCGACAGTTCTATGTTTTCTCATAAACGGCTGTACAACAAGAATATTTCTCTAGTTTAGGATTCCTCACGATGGTTTCCTTCACCGTCAGCCGATACAGTTACCAATTTAAATTATTAATTGTAGGCTAGTTCTGAAAATTTTTGGGTGTGAAGAAATGAATCCCCAACAATTAAACCCAGGCTCAAAAATCGGACCGCGACATTTGTTGCAATGCCATGATGAACAGATTCAATAACAAGATGTCAAATATTTTGTAGGGTGTAGTGATAGATGAAGAAACCTGGACTCACAGCTATAAGGAGATTTAAAGCAGCATTTTACTGTTTTGGTATTTTCAAGCAAGTGGCTAGTGTGCGGTCTGCCGCTAAGCGGATGATTGCTACTTTTTCTAATAAAGCTGGACTCGTGTCCTTATTGTCCCTACGGAGGATTAACGTACAAAAAATAGCTATCACAAACTTCGTAAATATAGCTAAAAATGTCGTATTATCCTGCACCATGACAATGCCAACTGTTACACGGCCAGACAGATGCACAGAAAAGGAAAAACTTAGATATTATGAGTCATGATGCATACGGTCCTGACCTGGCAGAATGCGACTTTTATACACCAAGAATGATTTAGGAGATTAAGGATTTTCAACACCAAGAGAGGCTGTTAAAAGTATACAAAGCGTATGTCCAAGATAACTGAAAGCAAGCGTTTTCAAAATTGGATTCTTCGTATGAAAAAATGAATCGAAGATCATGAGAGACAATTAATTCATTTATGCACAATTTTTAGTTCGCTCTACGTGTTATTGAAGGAATGATATACGTTTGTTTATAACAAGTTTTTCCTCGTCATTAAATAAGTATAGGTGACCCAAGTACGCCGTTCTGTGTAAAGGTTACTCACATACCAATCGCCATACTTGTCGTTACACGTTTTGCCGAACGTGATCGATTTCCGATAAATAATAATATATAAATATGAATAAGATTGACGCGTGTTGTCGGCGGGCTAGTCGCCATAATGACTTAAGGACGCGCTCTCAATTTTCGCGCTTAAATTTCGGCATCGAGTCATACTACTAGACGCACACAGAGACAACTGATAACCAGGGGGACGCGTTACTCACTATAAACGACTTTGATACTTTTATAAAAATATTAGGTATAGTTTTTTTTGTATTATTAACATTATACCTTTGTTATATGTTATCTCATAGTGCGGAATCAAATTATCATTTTTCAAGGTCATACTCAAGCATCTAGTCACATAGTGTCAGATCAAGGTTTTATTGCTCAAGGGCCAGGTGACGAGGTGTATCGTGGTAGCAGTATCCTAGTACACATAGTCACTAAAAACATCAACTTTGCACTCACGAGTTTAGTATAATAATGTAGTTTATTTATTGTATTATTAGGCTGAGCCTATAAGAGATCCAGTACAGGATCATAGGAAAATACGGAGAATTGATTTTTTTTAATGAAAATCTATTAATTTTAAAAGACCATCATCCATAAGTCATTGTTAAAGGTTCAGTGTATTTGTAGTTAATGTTATGTTTACCAAAGTTCAATAGATTTGTTGTAATTCTTACCGGAAAACAGTGAAAATGGACCTTTTTTGCGAGCGCGCCTTAACGGATGTTCACGCGATTTTCACTAACAGATTGTTTTTTGGAGTATTATCTATCATGTAATTGTCCTTTTATTAATTTACATACAGTTTAAGCGGTTTTCACTGTAACAGAGGTAAAAAAAATCGAGGCAGTCGCAACGATAATATAACCGTGTTCCCTTTTGAGTTTTCAATTTAATTCTATTGTGTATGATTTAAATTTCATAATTTGTAAATTGAAATTATTAACATTAGTCTGGTTTACACATTTATTAGCACTCGGAGTAATTATTATATTTTTTTTTTTCAGTTTAGTAATTGATTAAACATACGATGGGTTGGCCGAGGTCAATACAAAATATCAATATTATATATACACAGGCCGCTGTACGTCGCTAGTTTGACGCAAGCGCAATACGTCACGAGTATGTCGGTGATGCGAACCCATAATTTTTTCCCCATTAGATTCTTGCGATCATTTAAATGTTAGATGGTGGCGGTCTTGTTAGAACTTTCCAGTAAGTTTTTGTGCCAAATCAGAATCCATGCTCCATGGTATTATTTCCCATCTACTTCGCTTATGCACAATAACCTAATTATATTACGTAAAACACCAGCAATATTACAAAATATAGAATCAAATAACACAAAATTATGAATAAAATACATGATATTCCAAGATTCCGCTAAAAACTATTCTATTGTCCAGTTCGTTTAGTTGCACTTGAAATTGCTTTGAGTGCTTGAGATAACTGATAGGACACTCCAGATGTATATTAATAAAAAAAAATACCACAGGAGTAGTAATTTCATCAAACAATGAATGAACTTATCTAATCTATGATAATATTATAAAGAGGTAAAATTTGTGAGTTTGTGTTGTTGTGACGTTGTATGGGGTAATCTCAAGAACTACTGGTCCGATTTGAATAATTCTTTCAGTGTTATATAGCTCATTTATCGGGAATGGTTATAGTCTATATAACATCACGCTAAGATTAATAGGAGCGCAGCACAGATGAAAAATGTTTCAAAATCGGGATGTTTTTCCTTTTGAGAACTGCTGCGTGTTAGTGTATTTAAGCCACGCGAACGAAGCCGCGGGCAGAGGCTAGTTCTATATAATTGTTGCCCTTTGGACGTAGGTTTGAATCCTCGCAACTGGATCGGAGCTTTTGGTGAAACGTCATAATCAATTCAACCATCATAGGGTTTTTTATAAATCCAAAATACTCGGGGATATGCTTTATGATTTGAAAAAGTTTTATCATGAACCCAGTACCTTAGCAGTGATGCACATCCAAATATATCGACAGATAGACTGAATAACATTTCTAAAAATAATTGAAATATATTAAATTAGTTATTCCTAGACATCTTAAACAATTTTTGTCACAACATACTAAAAAGTACACGTTAGATTTTTTTGGGGTGTAAGGGGTGTCGAGTAACATCTTAAGACTTGAGACACCCAAGCCAACTTCACCTGCACGTGGTGCACCCTGCTGAATAACGAACGAGGCAATGGCGATAGCGGGGTGGTAGGGTTTTACAGCCCGACTGGGTCGCAACCACCATGTATATGGCGATAAAGCCCGTCATAGTGACTCGCTTCTGGCGTCGCGTTTCGGGATCAGCCTGTGCATATCCAGTACCGGGTGACTTTCGTCATTATGGCCGGCATGACAGCGGCGACCGACGATGGATGATCTGTCTCTCGGTGGTCGCCACTGTTTTTGGATTGTACTATGCTTACCATCAGGCATAGTGCAGTCACTTTGTCGTGCTTCAATAAAAAAAAATAGATTTATCTATCTAATACCTTTAAACGAACAATTCTTGTATATTTTATATTTGTATATTTTTAGAATCTCGGAAACGGCGTCATCAATTTTCGTGTTACTTATCATGTAGGTAGTTTCGGGGACAATAAATCGATCTAGTTAGATTTTATTCATAGAAAACTTTTTTAACTGAGTTTTTCGGCAATGAAAAAATATAGCTAGAATATAAAGGTAAATCTTGCTGGCGCTGTCAAAACAAAAATAGCTCAGATGGAAATCGGTTGCTTCGAAAATCCGTGTAACCCCAGTTCGAATCCGAGCAGAAGAGATATATTTTTTATTATTTTTTTTTTGTGAAAAAATGTTAATTTTATGAGGCAAACCGAACATTTTATTTTGATTTAAAAATGTTTTCCAAAGAACCGAGCTAGGCTAGGTCGTCCAGGTATTCTTACTATATGTATAGATATAGATTAATGAATAGTCTAACCCTGAAGCGAATAGTTAATTTTGGGGTGTAAGGGGTGTCGAATAACATCTTAAGACTTGAGACACCCAAGCCAACTTCGCCTGCACGTGGTGCACCCTGCTGAATAACGAACGAGGCAATGGCGATAGCGGGGTGGTAGGGTTTTACAGCCCGACTGGGTCGCAACCACCATGTATATGGCGAAAAAGCCCGTCATAGTGACTCGCTTCTGCGCGTCGCGTTTCGCGATCAGCCTGTGCATATCCAGTACCGGGTGACTTTCGTCGTTATGACCGGCATGACAGCGGCGACCGTCGCTATTATTTTTGGATTGTACTGTGCTTACCATCAGGCATAGTGCAGTCACTTTGCCGAGTTACAATAAAAAAAAAAGTTACATCCATACTATTGGGGCCGCCGCCCTGTCAAATATCTATATATGAACGGCGACACCTCTCGGCCTCGTACGTCACCGGCCCGCGGTTAGGCGGGGTGAGGTGGAATGAGGTGAGTGAGAGGTGAGGCGAGGCGAGGCGACGTTCCCCGGCGTTGGGCGGGCGTAGAACTCTCAAAGATGGTAGAGAGAGCGCCGGTAGCCCGCCTCGGTGACGACAGTCGGATGCCGGTCTTGATGTCCAGAAGGGGCTCTCTATGAT
>JACEII010000032.1:727913-822541 GCA_014332785.1 Antheraea mylitta | reverse complement strand
TACGTGTAAGGTAATGTGTGCGCTACTTAACGTGTGCGTCGCCAACACATACTAATATTATAAAGAGGTAAAGTTTGTTTGTGACTTTGTGCCGTTGTTTGGGGTAATCTCAGGAACTACTGGACCGATTTGAATATTTTTTTCAATGTTATATAATTTATTTATCTAGAATGGTTATAGGCTATATCATAACGCATGTCTGTTGTGTTATATTATCACGCTAAGACCAATAGGAGTGGAGCACCAATGAAGGTTGTTTAAAAATCGGGGTTTTTTTTCCTCTTGAGAGCTTCCGCTGCGTGTTAGTTAGCGTTAGCCCGAAGTATTATGTCACGACGCCTTGCAACATTAAGTGAAAAGGGATTTACAAAAAATAATAAAGAATACTCGTACTGTTATTTGGGATACCAATAAATTACGGTAAGAATGTAGGTCGCGCACATTACTTTTGTCGGTAATATAGAATTTATATTCCTACCTTATTTCGTGCACTTTCCTTAACTACTTTTGTTTCATTTTTATTAATAACTAGTTGGTGCCCGTGACTTTGTTCTTATAATTGTAGTTCAACTCTTTCAAGGCAAATACGTGCTAAGTTTGAATTAATTAAGAGCTGTTTTGTACCAATTTTATATTACCTTTATTGAACTCTAATATTATTGCTTAGCCCATGCGGAAAAGGGGAAATGATACGGAGTCATAATAAATTGAAAAATCCTTTATCTTTCTGTAAAATTTCCATTAAAATCGTTTCGGAGATTAAGGCGAATAAAAATAAAACACTTTCAATTTTATTTATTGGTATGGATTATATAATTTTAAGTTTTTTTTCCCGTTAATTTTGTGTCATTTTATTTTACACACCAAAATTATACAAATACATAGAAGTTTCTAGGAATAATAACTTATTTGTAACATAACATTTTCGCTTCACTCTCGCGTTATATGTGAAGTCGAGTACAAATGTAGACGATGTCGTGGGCAGCTGTTAGTTGACTATCGATACTAATACTAATCTATACTAATATTATAAAGAGGTAAAATTTGTGAGTTTGTGACGTTTGTAATGTTGTGACGTTGTAGGGGGTAATCTCAGGAACTACTGGTCCGATTTGAATAATTCTTTCAGTGTTATATAGCTCAGTTATCGAGGATGGTTATAGGCTATATATAATTACGCTACGACCAATAGGAGCGGAGCAACAATGAAGAATGTTTAAAAAATAGGGTGTTTTTTCCTCTTGAGAGCTTTTGCTACATTTTAGTTAGCCCAAATTAACTAAGTCCACGCGAACGAAGTCGCGGGCAGAGACTAGTAGTATTATAAAGAGATAAAGTTTGTGAGTTTGTGACGTAGTGATGTTGTAGGGGATAATCTCAGGAACTATATAGGTCCAATTTGAATAATTCTTTCAGTGTTATATAGCTCATTCACCGAGAATGGTTATAGGCTATCATCACGCTAAGAATAACAGGAGTGGATCACCGATGAACAATGTTTCAAAATCGGGATGTTTTTTCTTTTCGAGAACTGCTGCCTGTTAGTGTATCTATTCCACGCGAACGAAGTCGCGGGCAGAGGCTAGTAAATGAATATGTGGATGACCACTTAACGTTGGGTAAAGTAAATGCGTTGTAAGTAAATTTTGTAGAAAATGTATTGATCTTACAATGTAAAAAAAAAGTATTTTGAGAAATCGTGCTATCACATGACATTTATTAAGCAACTTTCAAGTTCGCGTATTAAATTAAGACTTTAAAGCTGACGTTAAACCCGACCTCATGCTCTCACCTTAACCTTATTTATGGCCTCATGTATAATTTCGCAGTTTCCGTGAAGTACAGAAATTTATATTCAAAAGTATGTACTCGGTACGGTTTGTTTTTTTTTTTATAAAAGTCATGGTCATTGGTGCGATAAATTTGAAATTTTTCGCTTTGTGGTATTGAGTTCTGATACCGCGTCGATTCGTGTACCTTCGAAATGTAATGAAATTGTATTTCTATTCTTAATATTATAAAAAGTTAAAGTTTGTGAGTTTGTGACGTTGTAGGGGGTAATCTCAGAAACTACTAATCCGATTTGAAAAATTCGTTCAGTGTTATATAGCTCATTTATCGAGGATAGTTATAGGCTAATATCATCACGGTAAGACCAATAGGAGCGGAACACCAAAGAAGAATGTTTAAAAATCGGGTTTTTTTCCTCTTGAGAGCTTCCGCTGCGTGTTAGTTAGCCCGAGGTAACTATTCCACGCGAACAAAGTCGCGGGCAGAGGCTAGTTATACATATAATAAGAATGTAAATTTAACGTGTCTACACTATTAAGATTTTAGTGAAAAAAAAAAATTGCGAGTGTCTTGGAATAATTACTATAATACATTTCAATTATTTATAGAAATGACTGTCTGTCTGTCTGTTTGTATGAACACGCGTCACTGCTGAAGTAATGTGTTCACTATAAAATCTTCCAAGACAATCGTAAAGCATTTTTTTGGGTAATATTGGGTATCGATTTCATTAATATTAGTTCACACTATCAAAAATTGTTGTAATTGAAATGACGACGCGACTTGAGTACGAGAGAAAAGTAGATAAATATAATCAGATGATTTTATTAATCATTGTTTTTATTTTTCACATAAGATACCACGCGTGTAGTTAGTATAAAATAAATAACTGAAAGAATTGATTTTTGAAATTTTTTTTAGCAATTTTAATTACATTTATTGTGATTAATGATGGAAATTTTTATTTATCAAAATAAAAAGTATTCTATAGCATAAAATACATAGTTATGGGTCTGGATAGTTACGTTCGTTTTTGATGGATGTACAGAGAGAGGCGTCATTTCCAGAGTTCGCCATCGTTCACGTATCGATCCACCGTATAATCTGTCTAATACTTTTAAACGAGTAATTCTTGTATATTTTTATATTTGTATATATTCAGGATCTATTATACAGCGTTTCCCTGAAACTTAGTATGTAGGTAGTTTCGGGGACGATAAATCGATCTAGCCAGATTTTATAAATAGCTTTTTTTAAACTGAGATTTCAGACAAAGAAAAAATATAGCTAAAATATGAAGGTAAATTTCGTAATCGTTGTCTAAACCAAATTAGCTCAGATGAAAATTGGTTGCTTTGAAAATCCGTATAACCCCAGTTCGAATCCGAGTGTATACATTTTTTTAATGATAATTTTGTAAGGCAACAATTTATTTTAATCAAATAAGTAATTTTAATATCATAATTAAAAAACTGTTACTGGTCTTCCTGAACCTGAATCATGGAAAGACCAGTTTATCATTGTTTGTATTATTTCAATTATGTCAGTCTTTTACTAAATCCAGCTTATCTAAATTTTTGCGGATATAGATTAGATCATTAAGAATGTATTGGCAGGTACGAGTTAAGATATCGAATTCCTGAAACTTAACTTTTAATGATTCGCGAGACCCTATAGGTAGTAGGATTATGGTGTCTACCAATGATTTGTAATATCATTGGTGTCTACCTCAGTTGCTGTCCCACGCAGCAAATGTCATAAGTCATTAGGCTATGGATGAGATTAATTTCGTTATATTATGGGCGCGTTCCGGTAGACGCTCACAACACTCACAACGCCCTTTTCGCCGTTCCACTAGACAACCGCGAGCGTTGCGGTCGTGGCGAAAACGTCATTGATGACGTCATAAAATACGCTCACGCGAAGCTCACGACGCCCCATGTCTGGACGTGGGTCGACGTGAGCGTTGTCAAAATTGGCGGGATTCTCAATAAAGATGGCGACCGTGAAAATGTCATTACTTGATACGGTATAAGATATTTATATTAAATAACATATTGTATCGAAATACGTAAATGAAATACGTTAATAAAGTTTTGATAATTTTACTTATTTTGAAAAATGTTGTGAATTCTAAAATTCAATTTCAAAATTAATTTATACTTATTTCATGGTAATTTCATATTTTTCATTTAACCAATAAGGTAATTTTTCATGTTTTTATGAAAATTAAAATAAAAAAATTGAATTATACATTGTTTCTTTAATATACTTAAATGAATTTCATAATTATATGAATTTACTGTTAAGACTTACAAAGTGTAACTTAACCTCTCAAAGCTTTTGTTTTATTTTTTCTAGATCGCCATTTTTACTATTTATCTGAACGCTCACAACGCCCACAAATGCGTCCCACTAGCTCTTACGATCGCAACGCTCGCGAGCTAGTGGAACGGGAAAACTCGCGATCGTGAGCGTGAGCGTTGTGAGTTTCTAGTGGAACGTAGTCTATGTGGATTTTCGTATACAAACTATATTTATTTAATTTTTTAACGCCCAATCTGTCAATAAATTTGACATCAGTCGTCCTTCTACTATAAATATGTGTGGTATTTTTGTTGCCATTTTTAACCATAAGAAAGTTCTCCACGAGTAGAATTGAATAGTGACCGTTGATCTTGAGTTTTTTGATATTATCGTTGGTGTCTTTTCGCAATTGGATTCCATACTACTTTAATTAAAGTAATGCTTTCTAAGTAATATGTTTAGTTAAGGGTTAAAGGTAATTGTATAAACACTGCATTATTGTAAAATTCTATAAAATATCTACATACATATCAATTACAAGACCAATTATTTATACATTTTTCTTATTTAGTTATAATGTACTTATATGGTTTTTTTTTCTAAAATGGCTTCCAGTTTTGTTTGAATATCGCTGGTATACGTACGATGTATGTATGTGGTGATAAACCATAACGTGGTAGTAGGACTTTTATTTATGCTAGCTATCCACCTGGTTAGCTTCATGTTGTAAATCTGTCGGCAAACATCTATTGGTGTGTTCCGATAGTGTAACTTGTCGAGCCATTCCTCTCTAGGTTTATCCATACTTATATTATAAAGAGGTAAAGTTTATGAGTTTGTGACGAATTCTTTCAGTGTTATATAGCTCATTCGTCAAAAATAGTTATAGGCTATATATCATCACGCTAAGACCAATAGGAGCGGAGCACAGACAAAAATGTGTTGTTGCCCAAATAAAATCGGCTGAGTGCCGCAAGCGCTCGCCTTAGTAGTCCGGTGAAGCTGTTAAGACCTTGGTGGGTCAATAGCGTAGTCATATCGAAAAAAAAACCATCTCCCCTCCATTCCTCTCTCCTATAACCCCTGTCACTCTCTATTCCCCCAAAAACAGGCTAGTTACCCACTTGCGACTCCTCTGGGGTTGCTAGTGTCTATGAACGGCGGTGATCGCTTAACAACAGGTGACCCGCCTGTCCGTTTGCCTCCTATATGACATTAAAAATAAATACTGATTTTCCTTGAAGTATGATTTAAAGATTTAAAAGAAATTGTATTCGTAGCGAATAGCGTTATCGGCATTTTGCTAAAATATTCGTAGTCGTCGATGTATTAGAAGTATACATATTTAGTGCCAGTTCATCGTATTAACATATCATTTATGGCAAAAATCAAACTCTGTAACTTGACAATGACCTGAAGTTATAATGAAATCGAATAAATATTCAATTCGAATGACTTACGTATATTTAATACGATTAACATATGAATGTATACATATTTATAAATGCAATTACGTGCTTACACGTTCTACATAAATTTGATTTTAATTATAAAGCTGTTTCACATACAATTTTCCTTCTAAATACAACTAATGCTTTATTCATATTATTGATGATATCGTTATACTATTCTTGGTTATTCGTATTTACGTATAAATGAACATGCTTTAGGTAAACTACAATCAGCAGGTGAGAAAGGAAAAACACGTTACGCATATAGATTCAATAATAATAACAAATATTTATTTTATCACAAAACAGTAAATAATTAATCAAGTGCAGAATACCTAAAAAATATTTATAAGAACAATTTCTCTTATATTACAAATTATTTATTACGTTATTTATTATTGTAATATTCTGTATCTCTGTTCTGCCTGGAGAGATATTAGCTACTCAACATCGTTTATTAGTGTTAGATTTAAAAATAAAATTAAAAATGACCGGAAAACAGTCGATTCCCCCACCCAGAATTAAATGGTATCTAATAAAGAAAGATGAGTATGCGAAAGACTTTAGGACAAAAATTGTTAATAAAATGATAGAAATGGAAAATATGGTAGCGAAAACTGTTAATGAGTGTTGGAATGAAATGGCAACATGTATAAGGACCGTAGCAAGGGATGTTTTTGGTGAAACGAAAGGAAGAGGAAAGATAAATATGGATACTTGGTGGTGGAACGAAGGCGTACAAAAGGCTTTGAAAGAAAAGAAAACGGCTTTCTATGAATGGAAATGTATCGAGGATCAAGATAGTACGATTAAAGAAAATAAAAGAATAATGTATGTAGAATGTAAAAGGAATGCAAAAAGAGCAGTTGCTATTGCCAGAGCTAAAGTTCAAGATGATTTGTACAAATCTCTAGAAGACTCACGAACACAAAAATATTTGTTTCGTTTAGCAAAAGCAATAGAAAATAATACAAGAGATATTACACACGTTAAATGTATAAAAGATGATGGAGGAAAAGTATTGATGAATGATGAGTACATAAAGAGTCGCTGGAAGAAATATTTTGAAAGATTGATGAATGAAGAAAATGACAGGACTGGAGAGTTAGAGACCGTACCATCAAATTTAGGCGTTGTACAAGAAATAACTGAGGATGAAGTAAGAAGAGCTGTGAATGGTATGAAAAACGGAAAAGCCGTTGGGCCAGATGGCATACCTATTGAAGTATGGAAGTTTTTAAAAGTAGATGGATGTGTTTGGCTGACGTTATTTTTTAATAAGATGTTACTAGAGGAAGCGATCCCACATGAATGGTGCAATAGTGTAATAGTGCCTATTTTTAAGAATAAGGGTGATGTGCAGAACTGTAACAATTATCGAGGAATAAAGCTCATGTCACACAGTATGAAGGTTTGGGAAAGAGTGATAGCGAGTCGAATAAGAGATGAGACTGAAGTGAGTCAAAATCAATTTGGGTTTATGCCTGGACGTGCGACAACAGATGCCATTTTCGCACTTCGGCAACTGTGTGAAAAATACAGACGAGTACATAAGAATTTACATATGGTATTTGTTGATCTGGAGAAGGCATATGATCGAGTACCGCGTGATGTTCTGTGGTGGGCTCTGAAAAAGAAAAGAGTGCCTGAGAAGTATATACAACTTATTCGTTGTATGTACAGTCATGCCAAAACGCACGTTAGGTCAGCGGCTGGAGTTACCGATAATTTCAATGTGGCCGTAGGTTTGCACCAGGGTTCAGCTTTAAGCCCTTATTTATTCCTTCTTGTTATGGATGCGTTAACATCAGACATACAGGAGGAGACACCTTGGTGTATGCTGTTTGCTGATGATATTGTTCTTATCGGAGAAGATGCTGCAGAGGTCCAGAGCAGGCTGGAAAAATGGCGAGAAAGACTGGAGAATGTTGGTTTGAAAATTAGTAGAACAAAAACTGAACATTTGTTTTGCGATTTCGGTGGTACATCTAGTTTTTCTCCTATAGCCTTAAATGGAGTACCCTTACCAGCCTGCTCCAATTTTCTGTATCTCGGTTCATTGATACAAAACGACGGTGGCATTGATAAGGACGTGAGGAATAGGATAAATGTAGGATGGATGAAATGGCGAAATGTGTCTGGGGTAGCTTGTGATCCACGAATGCCTTTGAAACTTAAGGGGAAGGTTTATAAAACTATGGTAAGACCGGTCATGCTGTATGCATCTGAGTGCTGGGCTACGAAAGAGACGGATGAGAGAAAATTACATGTGGCAGAGATGCGAATGTTAAGGTGGATGTGTGGTGTAACTAGAATGGATAAGATTAAGAATGAGTATATTAGAAGCAGTTTGAAAATAGCACCAGTGACAGAGAAGTTGCGGAGTAATCGGTTAGCATGGTATGGGCATGTTATGAGAAGAGATGAAAGCCATGTAACTAGAAAAGTGTTGAGTATGATAGTGGATGGATATACGTGTAGAGGAAGACCGAAAAAGGTATGGATGGATTGTGTGAAAAACGATATGTCTGTAAAAGGTGTGAATACTGAGACGACATCTGACAGGAGAGAATGGAAAAAGAAAACATGTTGTGCCGACCCTACTTAAGTGGGATAAGGGCAATGATGATGAATAACGTTATTTATTATTGATATATAAACTTTACATTGCAAATTATTAAACACTAAGTTTCAGGATTCAGTAACTTAACACTGCCCTCCCGATACATTCTTGATAATTTAATGTATGTCCGCATAACACGTTAGACAAAGTTGCAATGAATTAAAGACTGGCATGATTTTAACATTAGAAACAACCACAAATTGGCACATCTCTTAGCTGAGGCTTAGTTAGACCAGTAACCGGTTTTTAGGTTATAGTGATAGGTTTGATAACGAAGGCCCAAAGCATATTACCGATTTGACGGCTGAACGATCAGTACCAGTCTGTCTCTTCAAACAGAGCGTGCTCACGCCCACACCCGCGTAACCACAGATCACGTCGGTGTGGTCTGAAAGTGAACCTCGCTCCCGCACACCAGATTAGGCCCCCTTCAGCAGCGGCCCAAACCTAGATCCATTGCCTCGGCGTGGAGCCCTTGAGTACGCTGCTTGCGCGATACAGTGGCACAAAATCTTACATCAGTGCGACAACATTAAACACATCCCCTTCAAACACGTACACGCACACATGCTTACACATGAAAGTGGAAGGGTTTTATTTTGTCCCTTATCGAACTGAAATAGTTTAGAAAAATTATCCGACACATAATACATATAAGAGTTGTCGAGGTATGTATGCTTGGTACACATATATGTTTCAAAAACTATATAACTATAAGTATGAATATGTAGCTTAGCTCAGGTTAGCTCGGATAGGTCGCGAATTGCATGTATCAGCCAAAGCCGAGGTGTGCCGCGCACCCTTGAGCTAGTTGCTCAAATAAAATCGGCTGAGTACCGCAAGTGCTCGCCTTAGTAGTCCGGTGAAGCTGTTTAGACCTTGCTAGGTCAATAGTGTAGTCAGTTCGAAAAAAACAGATGATTTGACGGATAATGAATTCAAACACTATATCAAGCAAATTTTGATTTCAAAAGGCTATTATAAGCAGGATCATTTATGTTAAACATTGTGATGTCTGGAATTGACAGCTCTCTTTGGCTGTCCGCTAAAAACGATTATAATTTTAATACATTGTTAAATGTGCGGCAAAAAATTGAACCCGATCGAGTTTGTTGTCAGTTCTTCTCTATGAATAGGTTGTTTTCCGAACCGGTGGTAGCTTTGATACTCATAAGCGCCTCCTCGGGGCCTAAATAAAGTAATTTTGATTTTGTTTTTATTGAAAAGAAAACAATACCGGATTTATAAGAGTCACGTTTTAAATCAAGGCCATTTTAATGCATAGTGACATTCTTTCTAAACAAACTAAGTACTACACGGTATCATAATAATGAATGAATTGGAAAAAAATCACGTAATTTAATGCAGTTCTTGGAATACAGTCACAAACATATATAATTATATACTGATGTAGCATTTTATAATGTTATGTAAATAATTACGCGAATACGACCAAAGATGTAATGTTTTTCTAGACATTTCTATGTCACGCTCTGCAGCCTAAATGTAAGATAAATAGACTTTATTGTCCTAGATGTGGGAGTAACACAAGACGATATATTTAAATGTACCGTTAATAAATAAAATAAAAATGGAGAGAGGAAACAAATAAGCTTTTTTGTTTAATAATATTAAACTTAATAATTCGTTACTCAGTTCGATTAAAAATGACAATCTCTTTGCGGTCGCGTTCATTATTTTTCCATACTAATTACTAGCAATTAGTATATTTATATTACCTGCCAACCGCGATTTGGTTTATATAAAAAAATAAAAAACCTTTAAAGCAAAAACGTATTTTTTACTTCTCTCCATCTCATGCGCATCACATCGCTCGCCCTGTTTGTACACGGTAAGAAAATTAAAGTGCAATGAATTAAATCAAATGAATAAATTATGATAGTATTTGTTTTTCACAAGAATCAAGTATCTAAAATGTAAAAAAAACATTGTTACACATTAATTCACACCATCGCCAAAGCACCATCTTTTTGTTTTATTATGACATCAAGAATTCATCATCTTCTTAGCTCACTTACGTAGGGTCGGCACAACATCTTTTCCTTCTCCACTCTTCTCTTTCAGGTGTAATCTCAGTGTTCACACCTTTTTATTACAAATTGTATTACACTGTCTCCCATGGCGTCATACACACCGCTCTAACCACAACGTAGTAAAGAAACTTGTACATGGGACGAGAAAAAATATCAGCATTATTTTCTATACTCTTGACCCAAATTCATAAACACATAACAACGCTGTAATCTCATTCATGTAATGCGTAATTTCATATAATTTAAAAACAATTTAACCAGCATAAATGCGTGTTGCATAGAATGATGTAGGCGATTATTGTTTCAATTATGCATATCTATTGCTGCTTTACGCGTGCTATATGCAACTTAGATCGCGGTCACGGTATGCCGGTGTCGTTGTAAATATTGTAAACGTTTGTTTAGAAAAAAAAAACAATTCTTTTATAACTATAATGGTATTATTCTCAGTTATGCTCTATTTCGAATTAGGTTTTTGCGTCATTGTTACAGTTATGTTTGAGCATTTCTTTTTAATTTAACGCGATCACGGCCCGATACTAACGCCTTTAGACATCCTGTTGATTAATCGGTTATGGAACTAATCAAAAATACTTATTTTACAGTCAAAGAATCGCCGTAACTTTTTTTTTTCACTATTTTAGTCCATAAGTATCCGTTGCTCATATACAACCCGTGATCGAGCGTAAAAAGTGTTATGTCGCCCCACCGCGCAATATATACGTATGTTATACTGGAGTAGATGCGTATATTAAACAATGCATTTATGTTTAGTAACTTTTTAAATAATGGGATTTATATTATATACTTAATCAAAAACTATATAAAGAAACTAGCATTTGCCCGCGACTAATAATTAATTTGAGCTATCGCTAAAAAAAAAATATCCCAAATTTGAAACATTCTTAATTGGTGCACTGCTCCTGTAGGTCTTAGCGCGATAATATATGCCATAGTCTTGATTGAGCTATCTAATTTGGTCTTGAATGAGCTATCTAACACTGAAAACACTTTTTCATATCGGACCAATAGTTCCTGAGATTAGCGCATACAAACTCATCAGCTTTATAATATTAGTACAAAAGTTTAGATAAGTTATTATAAAACATGCATTCTAATATTTCTTTATGTTATTGATCAAATGATTAATCTGGGTATTATTTATACTCTCTCGGACGACATGAATTATAACAAGACCAATCGGAATACTTACTTGCTATTTATCTACTACATTTTGGAAAAATTTAAGAAAATAAATTTTGAGGTTATGTCTATTGACATTTGTAATTGCAAAATTTTCTACGACTAATTTATTTCATAATTAATTGTTGATTACGAAGATCACTTTGATATTTCATATTATTTGTATTTAGAGGCTTTTCAAGTATTACGTAAGTTGAATTGTTGAAATAGTTTGACCGCCTCCTCCCCTTGGTCCTCAAAGTAAGCAATGCTCTTGCCCCCCCCCCCCCCCCTCCCCTCCCATTTTTACGTAAACATTTATATAAGTATTTTTAAATCTGTTCTCGTTTTATAGATAAGTATTATTGACGCAATCACCACCTAGACCCCCATTCCTTATGTCAACCAAAATAAGCAAACCAAGGATGGATAGGGAGCATCAGTGCTTACTTACTGCTTGAATCGCCCCTTATTAAATAAATGCTGAAATAAAATGTACCAGGAGTAAGCAATTGATTCTTAATATATACTAGCTGTGCGCGCGACTTCGTCCCCGTGGAACCTAACCTAAAAAAACAGAAACAAATAAATTCATCCGAATGTATTAAGTCCGTACCATTATCTACTTTTATTTCGTATTTAAGCTACCTCGTCATTAAAATTACAATAACTTTTGATAGAGTAAACCGACTTTAGTGAAACCAAGGCTAAATGTTACTAGAAGATATGATGTATGACTTTATTGGCGAGATTTTATCATGAATGCAGTACTTTGGCAGCGATGCGTGTTCAAACATACAGACAGACAGAAAGGCATTTCTAAACATTATTGAAACATTTTTAATTACTTGCATTGAAATATGATGTTTTATTTTTGTTCCCAGTCACCATGTACCGACTACTATTTCTCGCTCTGCTGTCGACGTCAGTTCACTGCAAGGATTATCTGCTGCCTGGTGACGTAGTTCCTCACCATTACGATGTTATAATCACCTACGACATTGATCCGGTTACCAACTTCAGTTACTTTGGTGTCGTCGATATACACGTAAGTGTTTCTTTCAGTTAGACTAGTTATACCCGAAGTTTTGCATGCTTTTTTATTATTTACCTGATCCGGCTACGTGTTTATGTGGTTAAGCTATACGAGTAACATGTTGTGTTGAATAAAACACATATACCATAGAATAAACTGGAGTTTAAAAACAGATTCAAAATTAATACGGGGCGCCATCTATGAGATATCTGTAACAGTCGATCCTACAGTTTTTTATCAATAAACTAATTTAAAGCGCCATCTGTTCGAGGCTGATGAAACTTACAATTAAAAACAATAATCAACATCGACAATCATATAATTTGTAATTTAAAAATATTGAGGCCATTAACGGAAATATAAATTATCCTATATATCAAGTTGGACCTAATCAAACACAAACATAACTTTCATTAAAATCGGTTAAGTAGTTTCGGATTGCATCATGGAGAAACATTATGACACTGGATTTTTATATATTTAGATTCTAATAAATACTTGAGTTTATAGTAAAATAGACATAAAACCCTTTCCATATAAAACACACTTGAATGGTGAAACGATAGTGAAGTTTATCATTTTTATGAATACACACCAACATAATTTTTATAGAAATAAAAACAATTCGCCCAGATTTCATGGGTTCAATGTACTAACACTTGTCATAAGTCTCTAAATAATTTGTATCCATTTTTAGAAGTTTCTTAAGTGGTTACATAAACAAAGTGCTTTTTATTGTACGTTATTTTAAATTTGTTATATTTTTTAGAATATTCACTGAAATCTATATACTATCTATACCTCTATACTGATATTATAAAGTTTAAGAGTTGGTTTGCTTGTACGCGCTAATCTTAGGAACTACTGGTCCAATTTGGAAAATATTTTCAGTGTTAGATAGCTTCTTTATCGAGGAACGCTATAGGTTATATTATTATCACGCTAAGATCAATAGATAACATTACAATAGATATTATAAAAGACAATCCACGCGGAAGGAGTCGCGGGAACAGGTAGTATATAAAAACGGTAACAGGTACAGTCCACGGTTTTTAACTCTTCAAATGAATCGTCGTTGGGTATTTCAAAAGCATGAGGTTTTGTATTAAATCTACTGTTTGAAGGTGTCATCAGCCGTTGCTCGGTGTGTCATATGAAACAATGACTCTGTGTTTGTATGACAATAGTTTGGAGCTTAATACATAACGGTTTTAAGGTCGACGACTTCAGACTTCAATGTTTTGTACATTCACCTGAATCTTATTTTTGAGATGCTTGAAAAGAGTAGTTTTTTTAATTTAGTTTTTGGCGCCCAATCTTCTGGTAGATCTTGGGTTAGGTTAGGTTAGAATTCAGGATGTGGCCTATGGTCCTGCAATGTGTCCTTTTAAGGATACCATTATAAGTGCATTCATCCATCCTTTCTAACTACTCCATTAGAGACACTGATTTAAGATAATAACAATAATACCAGACTGTATAAGATACTACTGTTGAGCCAAAGTCCAAAGGAATGTACGTGTATAATTATTGCTACGATTTGCGATGTATTACTGATTCGAAACCCTGAGTAATCCACAGTTCTATATTTACCTACATACAGTAGTACTACGAGAAAATTTCTCAGTTTAGGTTTCCTCACGACGTTTCACCGTCAGCTGATACTGTTACCAATTTACACTAGTAAATGTACGAGAGTTCCTAAAAACCATTGATACTCGTTTGGTTCGGTGCAAACCAAGCGACCTCAACCACCTAAACTACAACTGGAGTACCTATTTGGTTTAGTGTCTTGCTAATGTTTGCGTTAAATATGTGATAGGTTTAACATTCGTAAAAATATCGCGGTTATTTTAGGGCACCTAAAGCAATAATGTTAATGGTTCATGTTTCAAACTTAGTAGGGCCAGTAATAGTTTCCTAGGTAATGGTGTTAGGTTTGCAGCTAAGTTCCAAAATAAATAACCGATTCTCCGGACTGTACGTTTAAGCGTCATTTCAACCGGATATTGGTGTCAAAAGGCTATAGACTGGATCAATATGCGAACGCCGCTGATGTCTGGAATTGACTCGTCTCGGTACCTCCACAAAAACGAGTGTAATGTTTTATGTATCCTAAATGTATATGTTAAAAAGATAAACCAGATCGAGGTTCTTGCCGGTTCTTCTCAATGACTGGGTTTTTTCTGAACCGGTAGTAGCACTAACTTTCGTGGGCATTCTTAGAGGCTGAATTGAACGAAGTATTTCTGATTTTGAATGTATTTACAAATAGTTGACTTAAGGTCTTTTACGCAAGGAACCGTTCTCATAGATCAAGAATAGTCAACAATGCAGACGAGACAAACGATTCTACACCCATACATGTATTTAATCGTGTGGGTATATGCAAAGTTGTTGGCAATCACAGCATCCATAACTTTGTATGTCAAGGTTACATTACTATATTTAAAAAAATCAACGTTTAAATAATCATTATATATGTATTATTTACATTTTATTGCAATTTCACCTTCTAAATATATAAATGAGTGTCGCTATATGTGGAATTTTATTATTTTTATGCAATCCATTTTACAATACCTTATCAGGAGATGGTTGTTAGCTTCGGTATATCTATAGTGCTATCTATTATGCTATTGTGGAGCCACGGTAGCCACAGATAGGTATATGTAACGTAAATGTAAATTATATTGAATACTAGAATATTCGTAATTGTAGTTCACTTATTGATTCTTTTTTATATCATAGTTGACAAACGAAGTGGCGGGTTACCCGATGGTAAATGATCACCGCCGTCCATAGATACTAGCAACACCAGGGGAGTCGTAAGTGCGTTGCCATCCTAAGTTTGGGAGTAGAGGTAATAAGGGAGAGGGAGGGGGGAGGGAAGGTGGGTATCCAGCGCTCTCTCTTACCGAACGAAATGCAAAAACGCAAGCACTGTTACTTCCCGTTGGAAAATCACAAAGAACTTTAAAAATCGCCAACAATGAAATTTCAAGATTTATTTTATTTGGTAGATAGATTCATTACGGAAACAGTGGATTTAGAATTACCTATATAGAGTTTGTAGGGAAAATATAAATTAATCGCTTGCGATGCACTGCCAGTAGGTACTAGTAAGTGTACGCGACTGGAGTTGTTTACCTGTGACATTGTTCCAAGATTGTATGAAGGTTTTTCCTATACCGTCCTTATATCTTTTACACTACACTAGCTCTGCACCGTGGTGTGACTCGTGCTTAAGGTATCAAATCAAATTATGTTTAACTAGCCTGTGCCCGAGACTTCGTTCGCGTGGAAAAGACTTTGGGCTAACGCTAATAATACGCAGCGGAAGCTCTCAAGAGAAAAAAACGTCCGATTTTTAAACATTTTTCATTGTTGCTCCGCTCATATTGGACTTAGCATGATGATATATAACACTTAATCCTGGATAAATGACCTATATAATATTGAAATAATTATTCAAATCGGACCAGTAGTTCCTGAGATTACCTCCTACAACTTCACAACGTAACAACGTCACAAACTCAAAAAATTTAGCTCTTTATAATATTGGTATAGATTATTCTGAAGTGAGAACTTCTCTAGGCGCGTTGAGCGGTATTACTTTGGCAGGAGATAAATTTATAATTTCGCGTCATGACATGCTAGTAAGCGTGACCGATCGTATTACATTTGTGTGGCTCGCGTCAGAATAATAACGCGTAGTATAAGAGCCTGTTTACATTTAATATTTATATATTGTATTGAGATTGTGCAGTCTATCATATGTTTGTTGAGTTAATAAACTGGATTAAAAAGTTTATAATTATTATTCAGAGTGCCAATAGGTTCGAAAAAGAGACCAATGATAATAATTTCAATTTACAAATTACGAAATTTAAATGATTTACACTATACTTAATTTAGAAATTCAAAAGATCAGTTTTAATTGCATTGTTTTGAGTTTTCATTTTTGTCGGTAGTCCTTACTGCCTCGCCTTTTTCCACTGTAAATAATTTTTCTATTGTCTATTAACTAGTAGATGCTTAGAAAATGATAAAATAATCTTAAAATGCAAACTTATCCTGTTACCATGGCAACGGTTGCCATAATAATGCCAACGGTAACGCATAAGTACACTTTTGGAGTTTTTGGCGGGATTTTAGTCTGTCATGTAGTGTGTTTTATGTTTTATTCATAATCTCATGTCATTTGACTCTATATTTTGTAAATTTGGTGGTGTTTTGCGTAATATAGTTAGTTTATTGTGCATAAGTGAAGTGAATGGAAAATAATACCACGGAGCATGAAATTCTGAGATGCCACAAAAACTCCCACGAAGGTTCTAACAAGGGATCCACCATCTTGTTAGAATATTGACTGACACGACGCTTATTATTGAAGTGATTGCACGATGCTTGTAATATTATTGACTACGTGACAATGGCAGTAATAATCTAAATGATTGATTGCCAAAAATAAAGATAAAAAAAAAGTACACTTTTGGAGTTTTTGGCGGGATTTTAGTCTGTCATGTAGTGTGTTTTATGTTTTATTCATAATTTCATGTCATTTGACTCTATATTTTGTAAATTTGGTGGTGTTTTACGTAATATAGTTTAGTTTATTGTGCATAAGTGAAGTGAATGGAAAATAATATCACGGAGCATGAAATTCTGAGATGCCACAAAAACTCCCACGAAGGTTCTAAAAAGACGCTTAATATTGAAGTGATTGCACGACGCTTGTAATATTATTGACTATACGACAATGGCAGTAATAATCTGAAAGATTGATTGCCAAAACCAAAGTGAAAAAAGTATACTTTTTCCCCAACTTTTTTTTCAACCGCGCCGTAAGAAATTTCACTTCAAAAAAGTATAGTTAGATACGTACGAAGTCACGTTTATTAGTTAGTGTTTAGGAGATCAATCAAATGTCTATAATAAAACGTATTTTAGAGACTCTGATACCGTAAAAGGCTATACTAGTAGGTGTTTTGTTTGCAGAGAAATCACGTCCAGTTCAAGGTCTGTCCGTGAAGTGTTTTTTTTGCTGGTGTCTCGATTATGAAATTTGCCCTCATTTTTTAGACGATATTATCATATATTTCGAAATAGTTTCATCGAGAGATGATTGTCGTATACTATTTTGGTTTTTAGATATCATATGAGGCAAATGAACAGGTGGGTCACCTGATGTTAAGTGATCACGACTGTCCATAGACACCAGTAACACCAGAGGAGTCGTGAGTGCGTTGCCAGCCTGTGTTGGTGGGGGAGGGTTGAGGGGGAGGTGGACCGAACAAAACGCAACAATGCAAGCACTGTTACTTCACGTCGGTGTTTCTGTGTGCCGGGTGGTCGTACCGGGGGCGAACCGATCGATTCATGCTGAAACCAGTTACAGCTTCAGCGTGGCTCGGCTGAGTGCCTTAAGCGCTCGCCTTAGTAGTCCGGTGAAGCTGTTAAGACCTTGCTAGATCAATAGCGTAGTCAGTTCGAGAAAAAAAAAATTCAGCGTGGCTCTAACACCTGCCAAACTAAATATTGCTAAAGTGCAATGCTTGATACTTTTAAACTCCATAAGCATCGTTAATAGAATCAATACAGACTGTATTGAATTCTCATTTCCAAATGATTCTACAGTTGATATATGGTGGCTATTATGGGGTAGAATAATCAATCGTAGTATTATTAATAAACAGATGTACAATTCGTTTGATCCCGAGAGGTCACCGCCATTGTTAAATGTATATAAGAAAATATTTACAAAAGCCAACGCAATCATATTTAATTACCGTGCATGAGAGTTATTATCTCGTGATAATAAACTTCAATATAATCTCTCCACTTGAAAATTATTATTAATACCTATCGATTCCACGCGACTTTGTTTGCATTTATATATTTAAATGACGATACTATATGATATCTTCGGGTAAATCTAAAGATTTCAAATAACCTATTATATTTATTTATTTATTTTTTAGTTATTTCATCAACAATGTTTAACGAATGATGGTGATGTTTCGATAAGGAAATGACGACCAAAAATATAATTCAAAAACAGATACCATATTGAATCTAGGTCCTAAGAAGGCGATTTTGAACGTCAAAGCTATTACCAGTTCAGAGAAATAACCCAGTCAAAATCAAAATCTAAAATACTTTATTCAGTTTAGGCCCTAATAAGACACTTATGAACGTCAAAAACTACCACCGGTTCGGAAAACCACCCAGCCATCGAGAAGAACCGGCAAGAAACTCGATCGGCTATATTTTTTAACATATATTTCCAATACATATTACAATAGCTTTTAGTGGATGCACAGAGAGGAGTCAATTCCAGACATCACTATCGTTCACATACTGATCCACTCTATAATATCCTTTTGACACTAACACCCGCTTGATGTGGCGCTTAATAAATGTACAGTCCGGCTTTATAGGTGGTAGAGTCACGCTGAAGCTATAACTGGTTCCAGCATGAATGAGTCGGCTCACCCGGGGTACTACCACCCTCTCACGGAAAACCGACGTTAAGTAACAGTACTTGCATTGTTGCGTTTCGTTCGGTCAGTGAGAGTGCCGGAGGCCCATCTCCCGTTCCCTCACCCCTCCCTCCTCCTCACCCGCTCACCCATTTCCCCTAGCACATGCTGGCAACGCACTTCCGACTCCACTAGTGTTGCAAGTGTCTATGGACGACGGTGATCACTTAACATCAGGTGACGCATCTGTTCGTTTGCCTACTATGACATAAAAAAAATTGGTAACATGTTTTGGGACTTTATTGTAAAACCTTACACTGTTAACTAAATAACTGTTACTGGTTTTGCTAAGTCTGAAAAATGGGACGACCAGTTTATTACAGTTTCTGGTATTCGGAACACGCACACAAAATTAAATTAAATTCGGTCCAGCCGTTTAGGAGTTTAGTGACATACACACGTACAGAAGAAATCTATATATAAAGGTAACAGCATAATATTTGTTAAATATTTACAGTTATCAGCAAAAGAAGCGGTGTCAAAAATCGTCCTCCACTCGGAAACCTATCACGTGTCCAACAATGACATCAGAGTCCAGGGTCCAAGGGAGCCGAACGTGAAGGAGGTCAAATTAAACGATACCTACAACTTGTTGACCATCCATTTGGATCGAGAGCTCGAGACGGGTGAGAATTACACCCTGAGGGTTCCGTTCTATGGAAACCTGAAGATGGGGCTGGACGGCACCTACATAAGCACTTATATTGACCAGAAAAGTCAAACCAAAGAGTAAGTCATGGGTTTTTATATTGTTTCAACTATCCGCTGGCCAAACCTATGTGTTTAATTTTATTACTGCTATATAATATATAATTGTTTATACTTTTGGGCATAGTTAAGTCATGTCCGTTATTTACCAAGTTGGATTTTGTCACTTGTCAATACATTTTTGACGCCCATGTCAAAATTTCTCCACCCCAAGAGATAGTCTCCATAATAGATGGAAAATTAATAATATTTGGTAAGTTATTCAATGAATGAAGCAAGATAAAATTTGATTCCTAGAAGTATCCTTAATGGTTAAACGACATCGGAATTTTGTTTGGAGGTTGTATACTAAAGACTTGTGCTATAACTAAGTCAAAAAAGCCAACTTGATAAATTATGATACTAAATTGAAATATGAAGAGGACTTAGTCGGCTAGTGTAAAATATCTTATTAATTGATGTAGATTCAAATATTTGCAGTAATCCGTAGAGTTTGTTGAAAGAAAACATCGTAATGGAACTATAGCATGATGAGAGAGTTTATTGTAATGCTTATTAAACTAGTAACCTGCTTGAAATAAAAAAGCGATAACCAGGAACCTATAGGTATGTTATGTTTATAGGTAGTAGAGCCACGCTGAAGCTATTACCGATTTCAACATGAAAATATGTGACAAACATGTGGTACTGTGGATTTCTCTGAGTTTTAAATTGTCAATACATCGTGGGTTGGTGAGGTGATTATGCCCATACCTTTTCCAGGACGAATCTTATAGCCCTGGTCTTATAGGCAGATGACGATGTTCGTAATCAAAGGCTAAAACCTATGAGGACAAAAGGAATAAAAAATATGTATTTTCCTTAATAAAACAAATGTTTATAGATTTCAACTTAGTAAAATAGAAGACTTAAATATACTTGTATTGGTTTTAAAAAAATTCTGTTGTTCTCAGATATTTGATATCAACACAATTCGAAGCAACGTATGCCAGAAAAGCGTTCCCCTGCTTTGATGAACCAATGTACAAGGCTACGTTTAATATGATTTTGGGACACCACAAGAGCTACAGAGCTATCGGAAATATGCCTCTGCAATACTCTTCGAAGGATAAGTAAGTGAAAATTGTTTCCATATTTCTTGCAATGGTTTATAAGAATTTTTCCAAGAAATTTTGGATATAATGTTTTTTTTATTTACTTTACAGCCCTGCAGAAGGACAATGGTCGTGGACAGCCATCGCTGATAAGTTCAAGTAAGTATTGCAATTTGCAGAAATTAATTTCTATTAAATTAATACCTGTGCCCCGACTTGGCTCTCTTGTAATAAGTAATTGAGTTATGAGGTAGAGAAGCGTTAAAATATATTCAGTAGTCAAATTTATCAACTGTCATTGAATGGAACCCATGTTAATGTGATGTAGCACCATCTCGTAGTAAGTGTATATCTCATATATAATCTCATAGTAAAATGAATGACAAAAAATCTTCTCCATGAAAAAACCGGTTATGTCAAATTTAATAACACCAGCACAAAAAAAAAGCTGTTTGTAAATTTGACGTCACCTACTTATCGACATGTATTTCGATTCACTGCACACGAATCTGGAGTCAGGTTGGACACGAGTAAAATGCAATAAAAAGTTTTGTTCGTTTTTAAAACAACCCAAATTTTGACTATTCTTTGCAGTTCATTGTACATACCTACATGTCAGTAAGTATGTGGCTTCAAATGTTCAAACCACCTTTTTATGTGCGCCGTTGTGATGATTAGTGAAATATATATGATAAACTGTGATACAGTTTAGCTGAACATCACTGTAGGTGGTTCGTTTATATATTATAACATTTCTCTTTCATGAAATGAAATGAAGATTATGAGTATTACCAATGTTTTAACTATAAAATAATACGATGTTTCCAGGAAGGATAAATCAAACTTCGTATGGGACCACTTTCAAGTATCCGTGCCGATGTCAACTTATTTGGTTGCATACGTCATCTCCAAGTTTAGTTACGTGGAGAGTCCATCAGAGCTATCCACAACCAAGTTCAGGATATGGGCGAGGAAGGATGCTATTGACCAGGTAATACACAGAAAAGTATTTTGAAACGGCCACTTTGCAAAGAGATATAAGCTTAAACCAAAGTTACATTAGATAGTTGTATCAGAAAATAACACCTCATTCTGTGTATCCGCCAAAAATGAATGTAGATGTTTCATCATTTTCTTACCATTATCCCACCTAAGTATGGTCGTCACAACATGTTTTCCTTTCCAACTCTGGCCTATCAAATGTCACCTCAGTATTTACACCTCTTACACACATATCATTTTCACACAATCCATCCATATCTCTTTCGGTAACTCTTCTCGATCGGTCTCGGTCTTCTCGATAACTGGGTCGTTTCCGAACCGGTGGTAGTTTTTGACGTTCATAAGTGCCTTATTAGGGCCTAAACTGAATAAAGTATTTTTGATTTTGATTTTGATTTTGGTCTCCTGCTACTGCTATACACATCCACCATCATACTCAAAACTTTTCAAGTGACATGCAAAATATAATGTTTTTGTACATGTATCGTAGAAAAATTAAGTAGATCAAGTTTTTTATATATTTTTTTCGATAACTAGGTTGTTTTCCAAACCAGTAATAGTTTTGAGGTTCATAAAAATGCCTTCTCAGGGTCGAAACTGAATTAGATAATTTTGGTTCTAGCAAATTTTATGAAAATTGAGAGAAAAGTATCATTGGTATTAATTTCAAAATCGTTCATGTTTCATTAACTTGTAAAGGTTGGATATATACTAAACAAGAAAAAAGACGATATGCTATTTTTAAAGATAAATCAGTGGTGATTGCAAGAAATTCGACTATATTATTACATCATATTAATAATTACCATTATTTGTTACACAGACGACGTATGCGTCGGTCGTGGGTCCAAAAGTGTTGACGCATTTTGAAAAGTGGTTCAACGTTAGTTTTCCCCTGCCAAAGCAAGACATGATAGCCATCCCCGACTTCGCTGCCGGTGCCATGGAGAACTGGGGGCTCATCACGTACAGAGAGACCACGTTACTATACGATAAGGATCAATCGTCTCTATTAAACAAAGAGAGGATTGCTCAGGTTGGTTATTTTTTATTGTGTTAAGGAACTCTATTCAGTATGATACTTTTTGTTATATGACTGTTAATTTGTATTAGGTTCCCTGAACATAATTTTATTGGAAAGCCTATGAAACTTTCAGTTTAATAGTAATTGGTAATTCTGTGCCTAAAAACCAAGATACGTTAGCTTTACTAAATTCTTTATTTTAATCACAAGATATAATATAAGGTACTAGTAGGCCAGATGGACGTTATTCTGTCTTGATAAAAAAAATCCTAAGAATCAACCACAGCACCACAAACCGGGTCCAATTGTGAATCTAAACAATTCTTGAATTCGCCTGAAAATTTTATCAAAATGAAAATCTGTAAACCAGTGAACGGATTTTCACGGGGTTCTTACTAGTAAATAAAGTGATTCATGAGGAAGGTTTAGGTATATCATTAGTCAAAGTGTTTATTTATTAGCAGCGCTGGACGACCGCCGAGCCCGGTAGTACATCTATAAAAAACAATAACAAAAACAAAAAATATTTAAGACATGTACACTTAACAACATAATTCGAATGTAAATCAAATAGATGACATTTGAAATAAATCTGATAGTATTTACAGGAGTTTAAAAGTTGTAGAGCATCTGAACGGTTCAACTGGTCAAGCGCCATCGCCATATCCATTATACTTATACTGCAAATCACTAAATGTTGCATCGTCCTCCAACAGGTTATAGCCCACGAGCTCGCCCACCAATGGTTCGGTAATTTGGTCACAATGAAATGGTGGTCCGACTTGTGGCTGAACGAGGGTTTCGCTACGTACGTCGCGTCGATAGGTGTCGCTGCCGTCGAGCCCAGCTGGGACTCCCTCACCACTACCGGTGTTGAGAATATACTCGACGTTTTGAAACTCGACGCCCTCGAATCGTCGCATCCTGTTAGTAGATCTACGTGACCTTCAACACTTGATTATCATTTTGTTAATATGCTTACCTCAGGCAGTACAGTGCACATTATTTCGCTTACCTCAGACAGTACAGTGCACATCATTTCGGAGCACTAGAATTATTAGACAAAAAAGATCTTGTGGAAATATTTTCCATTGCAATATTGTTAATATTGCTCACAGAAAGCACCATAATGTGAAGCTTCATTAAATTACCTTCATTTCTTATTCTTCTAAAGTTTAAATTGTTAACATCATCCAAAATTCACTGGCGGAATTTAATGTCTGCACTAATTTAAATTAGTAAAACGTCTGACGATGTGAGAGAATACTCAAGGACACCAGAACCGCAGATATATTCTTATAGTATCATCACATGTAAGCAAAGCATAGTGAATATGTACTAACGTCTGACGTGGTGATTCAATTCATACCTCTTCTTCAGAAGAGGCTTACATAGCACATTAGTGAGATGTTTACAAACTAATATTCATCATCAGCTTCAGCCTGTAAAATAACCCAATGCAGGGCCATAGGCCTCTTCCCAAAGAATGGTAAGTGCATAATCATAGTCAGCGCACCAGTCTATAACGTATTGGCGATTTCAAACACTGAAAAATCCACAGTTCTATGTTTACCCACATACAGTAGCACTACAAGAACATTTCTCAGGTTCCGGTTTCCTCACGATGTTTTTCTTCACCGTCAGCCGATAGTGTTACCTATCAATCAATTAGTAAATGTATGCGAATTCCGAAAAATTCGTTGGTGCATATCGGGATTCGAACTTGCAGACATCGGGTTGGTATTCCACCTGTCAAATCCTAGATCACCATGACTACGGTAAGCTTACTTAGCTTCCTTACTTATAATGTTATACCCTAAAACCTCTTTCATTTTTCTATAGGATGTCAAATGCTTTTTTAAATGTCAATAAACAGTACTTTATGAAATCAATTTCAAATATCTATTATTTTCAGGTGTCAGTCCCGATCAACGACCCAAAACTCATATCCCAGATATTCGATAACATCTCGTATCAGAAGGGTTCCGCTCTCATACGCACGATGACGCTTTTCCTGGGCGTCGAAGTATTCAGAGAGGCGATTAACAAGTAAGAACTGCTTTATTTATTATCCTAAAAATACATTTGTGTACATAAAAAAATTGTTGTAAACAATGTTATCCGTTTACTGTCCATCATATGCGAACTGCACCGCTCGCCCACTTCTCCATGGCAAGAGAACACACATTGCTGGTAACGTAATAGTAGTAGTTAGGTACTTAAAATTAAAAAAAAAAAACTTTTCTTATTGTTTGATAAAACAAACGAAAGAAAACAATGAAGTCTTCGTTACCAGGTACTTGATAAAGTATTCGTATAAGAACGCGGAGCAGGATGACCTCTGGCAGGAGCTGACGGAAGTGAGCCACCGCCGTGGTGTTCTCAAACCGGACGTCACCGTCAAGGATATCATGGACACGTGGACCACGCAGACCGGGTATCCGCTGGTTACCGTCACCAGGGACTACGCTGGCAACTCTCTCACCCTTACACAGGTTAGCTATACGTACTATATACAAGAACGTCTAAAAACACGCCCGCCTAACCGCAAATCACGCCGCCGTGGCTTGGCAGTAAATTTTGTTCCCACACTCTCGTCGCACCTTCCTTCGAAAGTGACTCAAGCGTGTTCCCTAGGGCACGAAGCCCTTGAGTATGTTGCTAGCAAGGTACAGTAATTTCAATCACTAGCTTAACAACACTATACAGATCATCACAACATACGTGCACACACACACACAAGTAGGTACACTTATCGCGGAAGGGTTTTATTTTTATCCTTTATTCGAACTGAGTTAATTTAGTCATCTTTGTTTTTTGATACGAAATACATGTATGATTTTATAAGCGCTTGCCTTAGTAGTCCGCTGAAACTGTAAAGACCTGTCAGGTCAATACGGTAGTCAGTTCCTAAAAATAAAAGCATCTTGAAAATTATATTAGAGATACCAATACGTGGAGGAAAGACCTGGTATACTTGTATACCCTAAAAGTATTATTATCGACCAAAACTATCGAACGATCCCGAAATTGAAGATTTATTTCTTTTAGACAAATTTGTCAATAAATTTATGGAACTCAATGAAGTCACAGTGGGGATGATTTCTTTTTACCATAATATAATATACATCCCTAAAATACATATCCTCTGGTGGTCTGGTGGTCTAAGCATAGAGGGGAACTGGCTAATTTAAAAAATATAACTGTCAGAATATACCTCCAGATACTTGGCGACAGATATTATGCCCGAGAATGGTAGCTAATCAGATAGGTATTAGAGATACCTCATCATATTACCATGATTTCAATACCACGTTTACCTTCACAAAAATTTTAGGGTCATGTGAGGATACAAGCGTATTGAATATATGGATAAATAGGCTACCATAACACCACTATCGCTTTATCATCGCGGAGTTTTATATCCCGGCGGCTTAGCCAAGTTGCTTATCTACAATCACTAACGCAAATAGAAAACGGAAAAATGTGTCGAGATGACATATCTGAACGTTATGTTACATGATTAACGCAAATAGAAAACGGAAAAATGTATTAAGATGACATGCCTGAACATGATATAATGTGATATAACGCAAATAGAAAACGGAAAAATGCATGGAGATGACATACCTGAACGTGATATAACGTTCAGATATGTCATCTGCATACATTTTTCCGTTTTTTATTTGTGTTAGTGATTGTAGATAAGCAACTTGGCTAGGCCTCCCGATTAGAAACTGCCAGCAACACAGCATGCTTTTATATGCAATAATTATATTTTTAAGGTAGACATGTCATGTTTTAAAAATTATTAATAATCATGTCTATGGTCTATCAACTTAAGGGTGATGCAGAAATGCATGTACTGTATAATGTAATAATATATTTACGTAATGGAAATCATGTATGGATAAAAATGTTTAAGACTATTATTGACAACCCTTATACAGTATCAATTGCGAATTCGATTGAAGAAATAGTTAATTTGCGGAAATCTAGCAATAAATATTATAGTGGACGTTACTTTGCATTTCCTTGAATTGATTGACCGTTAAAAACGACGATTGCATTCGCGCGACGTCTGCCTGAAAATAAGACGTGGTAGCGGCCACTCAATTCCAGGCGGTAGTGTGAAGTAACGTTCACTATAATATCTGTTGCGAAACGATATCTGCTTGTACGTATACATTTTTAATTAAATGCGATTGGATTAATATTTTATATACATTCTTTATATTTAAAATAATTATTAATATTTTCTACATCCTATAATCGTATCCTAAAATCCTATAATCCTGATCAAGTAGCCTTTGTAATAAATATATACACCGTTACATTTCAAAATAAGCTTAATCCCATTTTAACTATTCCTAATATTTTACGTTATTTTTCAAAATCTTCCAATTTTATGCATGTGAAATATGAAGATCATAAGAAAAAAAACTAAAAAGCTTATGAACGGCAAAATTTTAGCTTCGTCCTCGGTGTATAAAAACTGTAAAACAGATTTAACATGTTATACGAACGATTAAAATTGTATTTAGCACATTTTGATATGTAACGACTCGACTATTTGTTAATATAGGTTATTCTGATGTATTGATTGTTCAATTGTTAATACTATTGTTCTTTTTAGAAACGCTATCTAGCACTCAGCGCGAAAGCTAGCACCTCTACCTCATGGTGGATTCCGCTGAGGGTCTTAAGCCAACGAGAAGCGTCTGCATCAGGCAGCCCCTCAACACCCGCACTTCAGTGGCTCGCAGCTAATGAGGGTCTAACAAGCGAACACAAGTTCCAACACGACGCTGGAGCTGATGAATGGATACTCTTCAACTCTGATATGATAGGTGAGCCTTTTTATAATCTCTATACCTGACTAGCAACTAATATTATTAAGAGGTAAGGTTTGTGACTTTGTGACGTTGTAGGGAGTAATCTCAGTAATTATGCGTCACGAATGCCTCCCAAAGTTACTGATAACTCTTAATCACAATATCTATATATTAATACGTGAAGCAAAAAAATGTACCCCTTTTTAACCTACTTGCCGTCAACGGGTTAACTTGAAATTTGGCATAGTCAAAGTTTATATGGTGGAGAAGTGCAGAAAGTTATTTATTTTATATAAAATGCATTAGAAGTACATTAAATTAATTAAAATATGCACTACTCACACTACTACTCGAATTTTATACAACATATACACACATGTAAATAAAAAAGACGTTTTGACAGCCGTCAATAAATACGAATTTTAAAAAAGGTTGTGAAAGAAGGAGGTTGCTATGCTCGACTGTATGTATTTTTTAACTCTTACGTTCTAATTACCATTTTTCATCCTACATTCAACAATGATATTATAAAATATAACTATGATTGTAATGTTTATTATTTTTTATGGTGAACACACTTCAAATAAGGAATTATTAAAAAAATGAGCCAAATAATACTTTGTATAATCAAAAAAGAATTTTGTTCATAAAAGTAATCCTTGACTTAGACCTCCGCGTTTACAATGTTGCAATTCAACCTCTGTAGGAACAAAAAAGAATTTATTTTCAAAAGCTAATGGTAGTATTAAAAACATCTTTGTCTTGGATTCACCATTTGATTGTATTGTGTATCCATTACTTTTCCAAACGATGATACTGGGCATATCACTATTTCTCATAATGAACAGACTACATTTAATTCAATATCACCCAGAAATACCACCCACCCATGTTGTCGTGTAAAATTAATTGAAAGTTGTGTCATGGGTTGCGATAAATTCATTTATTTTCGTAAAGTTATGTTTGCTTAAAACTTGAGAGCTTAACCACGTGATTTTTGTTTCAGATTTATAATTAATTTCAATTTTCATTTACACATAAATTTTTTAAATGGTTATATAACTAAAGATCATGGTAAATAACTGAGTATCCATGATAAAAACCTTTGATCATAGAAGTATACCCTTTGACAAAAGAACTCTAATAAAGTTCAAACTTTACAAAATCAATTAATATGGTCGAATGTCGACCTCTGGGCGCCCACTAGTAATATTGTATTAGTCAAATAACGATTTGCTTAAAAATAGAAACTGTTTGGGGCTGGTTCAACCCGATGTCAAGCAGCATTTTTGGCATTCAGGAAATTATTGTGGATCCTTTAATCGAAAAACTATTTACTTTGAATAAAACACCATATTGCTAATTTCAGCTCCATATCGCGTGAACTATGACGAACGCAATTGGCAGCTCCTGACGAACGTACTTCTCAGTGATAAATATAAGCAAGTTCCCATACCGGGTCGTGTTCAGCTCTTGTCTGATGCCTTCGAACTGGCTTCAACCAACCGACTTGACTACACCATCGCGCTTAGGTAAAAGAAAACCCTTTAATAATATTATGCTCATATATTCTACTTGAGGTCGTTGGCAGGCGAGTTAGAAAAATAGCCCTAATAGGCTGAGTACAATCAAATTTCGTAGTAGTATATTCTCAGCTGAGATTGTGCTCGATTTATGAGACATCAATTTGCTCTTTGGTTTTTTAAACTACCTAGATATTTATTCTAATTCAATTCACATGGTCATTTAATAGTGATGAGATTATAGTTAATGCTAAAAATTACAAAAAAAAAATGCCAGTCTCAATCTTCTTTAAATTCTTAATTTCAGGTGGTTTCAATATGTTTTTTTCAGGATGTATGCGGTGAAGTGAGGTGCAGTATCTTTGGACCCTTGCTCAACTAAATCTGATAATAAATTTTCCAGATTGGCAAGTTACCTACAGCGAGAATACGATTTCCTTCCACTTTCTACTGCGCTGAAGGCCCTATCCAAGATTGAGAACATGTTAACACGGACCCTAGATTACGGCGCTTTCCAAAAATACATGAGGAAACTAATCGGAGGCACATACGCAAAGACCGGGGGACTGGCAGCCATGAAGATTATAAACGGAAATGATTTGATGAGCGTCAAGATGCAGGTGATTGCATTCAATCTAATAGACTTTAAAATATTGATATACTAATAATGACTACGAATTGTGTTAAAAAACTTGCGGCGAAGGAAATCATAAAGCCACGATATTGTAGTAGAAAGTGTTCTAGAGCTATGTTGCTAGCAGTTATCTTTAAGATTGGAATCTAATCCAATGACTGCACCTAAGAATTAATTCATCTCGGGTTTTGCTTGAAGACCATCTTTGATAAGACTACCACGGGCAAGTGACGGTACTGTTCCTGATGGTAAGCACTATACAATGCCAAAACACCAGCATACGTCGTGGGGTTAGAAATCTGTCGCTGGTAGGCTAGTAAGCCACTTAGTAGCTGGTTGATCTCGAAAAGCATCAAACTAATCATAACGGATATTACTCGGGTGTAAACCTCTTCTACTTCACTTTGCTTTTTTTTCTTGTGTTTTCTTCTATTCTTCAGACTCTTCGTCTGCACCTTTTGCTTTCGTTTGATTTACTATATTGGTCAAAAATTTCCTTTATCCATCAGAATGTGCGATCCTGTCACTACCCCGTAACCCTTGTTTATCAGAGCTTTTTGTGTGTGTGTACCAGGTAGAGAGTATCGGATGTGTGTGAAGATATTTGTTCGTCCTGATAGCTCCTAATGCTTAGAGATCTCGCTGTCGCCTTGAACTCGAATATAGTATTCTCCATATGAATCAGTGGCCCATGACAGGAATTTGGACGGATGGGATGACTTGCCCCATATCCGCTCTGGTTTTTTTATGGCTTAGGTATGAATTTGACTTTAGGAACTCTCCTCTGAAGACGATCTATCGCTTCCTTCTGTGGAGGATTTCTATTATGTTCATGAGTTTGGGACATAATTATTTGTGTTATTACTGAGAACGACCATCTGTCTGCATTGTACTCTCCAGATATTTTTGCGGCCTCTACTCGTTCGGCTGTTATTTTTGCTTGTAAGCGTTCGGCGCCGCTCAGCTCAAAGTACCCGAGGTCGAAAATAGATTTCCCATTGTTGTAGGTATAGTTTTTCCCCGGATTTTTTTTATAACAAAAAGTCACTAGCGCATTTATCCTCATTGGCAACTATCTTATGGTACCTTGATGCAGGCCAGCGATTGCTACCTCACCCTTCTCGTTACTCGTTATACTTTTGGTTCCTGGGTTTACTACGGTTAGTTATGTAATTAGGCAAAATAAAAGTACCCAAACCAAACAAAACCGAGGAACGCATTTCTATAAAATTACAAATTTGTTACATATTACACAATATAATCACCTTTTTCTACTCTTGTCTTCAGTTATTTTGTTCTACTACCCAACGTAACACTTGATCATATAATATCATATGTGTTTGTGCCAAGAAATTATTGTATAAAAAAAGGTATTGGGTCATAGATTAACCTGCGCCTCACTAAGGCAGAAAAGATTCAGTAACAGATAATGCATGTAAGTTTTGTGTCACCAGGTTCTGCTAAGCCGTTGGGCGTGTCGCATGAAAGTGCCTGGCTGTGAAGAAAATGCTATGCAGCTCTTCGATCTGTGGATGAATACTCCTAATCCTGATGAGAATAATCCGTAAGTGACTTCATAATATTTTTTTGTAAATTTTGTGATTTCTTTTGAACTTTCTTAAACGTACTATGCTTTTTGGGAATAGAGATGTCTTCTTTAGTATTCATTGTCAGCTTAACGAATGTAGGAACGTCCATATTGTCTGTTTTGCATAAGTAATCAGCTTTACTGTCTTGATTTAACTGAGAGATTATGTTGAATGTTATTGCTATAAGTCATTTCCAAATTGGTTTTTAAGAATTATTTACCTCCAAGTAAAATAAAATTTCAGCTTGATTAAATATTTATTAATGGTGAAAAAGTACGGACTAAATAGATCGTATACGATGTATTCTAATGTAATTTTTCAAATCTAGCGATCTAGAAATAGTTTTATAGTAATAAAACAGATATATAGTAATGTGCATGGTTTGATGAACCGAGCAAGAATACCGTTTGCCATTCTTATTTGTCAAAATCAAATCAAATAACAAGGGTAACTAGCGCAAGGGTGCCAAATTGACCAGATTCTAACTTGGGATATTGGCTTGTGAGAAATATCGCATATTAATAGATAACATCCGTGCAACAAATTTGGCTAAGGTTAATAAATTAAAAAACAAGGGACCTTTGCAAGTCCTATATCCGTATGTTATTTGTGTGTGAATGTGTGTGTCTGCGCCTATACATTGTAGCGCGGTGCGTGTGATTGGTTAGTTAATGGGATATGATTCTATTTTTTTCGAACTGACTACACTATTGACCTAGCAAGATCTTAACAGCTTCACCGGACTATTGTGTCTGTTATTCTAATAGCCACAAAGAAAATTATGTGAGTGTGAAGACCTGAGACTTGACTCCAGAGGATCGAACGTAAGCTTGAGATGTGATATTGGGATATCGCTTTATATAAACTATTGGGCGCCCAGTGGTGGACATTCGACCATAGTTAATTGATTTTTTAAAGTTTGAACTTTATTAGGATTATTTTGTCAAAGGGTATATATGTACTTCTATAATCAAAGGTTTTCATCATGGCTACTCAGTTATTTGCCATTTGCCCTGATCTTTAATATATAATCATTAAAAAAATCTACGTGTAAAAGAAAATGAAAATTAATTATACATTGGAAACAAAAACCACGTGGTACAGCTCAAATTTTAACCAAACATAATTTTACGAAAATAAAGAAATTTATCGCGACCCATGACACAATTTTCAATTAATTTTACACGACATCATGGGGTGGTATTTCTGGGTGATAATGAATTAAATGTAGTCTGTTCATTATGAGAAATAGTGATATGCCCAGTATCATCGTTTGGAAAAGTAATGGATACACAATACAATCAAATGGTGAATCCAAGACAAAGATGTTTTTAATACTACCATTAGCTTTTGAAAATAAATTCTTTTTGTTGCTACATGAGGTTGAATTGCAACATTGTAACCGCGGAGGTCTAAGTCATGGATTACTTTTATGAACAAAATTCTTATTTTGATTATACAAGGTATTATTTGGCTCATTTTTTTATTAAATTAAAAAATAATAAACGTTACAATAATAGTTATATTTTAAAATATAATTGTTGAATGTAGGATGAAAAATGATAATTGGAACGTAAGAGTTAAAAAATACACACAGTCGAGCATAGCAACCTCCTTCACAACCTCTTTTGAACTTCGTAATTATTGACGGCTGTCAAAATGTCTTTTTTATTTACATGTGTGTATATGTCGTGTAAAATTCAAGCATTAGTGTGTGTAATGCTTATTTTAATTAATTTAATGTACTTCTACTGCATCTTATATAAAATACATAACTTTCTGCACTTCTCCGCCTTATAAACTTTAACTATGCCAAATTTCAAGTTCACCCATTAAGGGGAAATAGGTTAAAAAGGGGTACAATTTTTTTGCTTCATATCTCCTGTGGTAGTCAAGTTATATCACTATAATAAAACAAAGTCCTCTGCCACGTTTGCCTATTCATAGCAGTAAACTCGGAGACTACTGAATGGATGCATACTGGTTTTACCAGTAGATAAAGTAAAGCAATGTTTTGGTATATAGTTTGTCAAGTTTTTTTTTTATCAAGGCGGGATAACGTCCTCCAGGCTGCTATCCTCATCGGTACTTGTTTTATTTAATGTAGATGAATCATTTGTTACCAGTATAATAACTATTATCAAAAGTAAATTAGATTTGCGTTGATTAAACCGTTACTGTGCAGTATTCCCCTGGAGCTCCGTATGGAAGTGTACTGCGTGGGCATAGCGCGCGGCAGCGTGCGACACTGGCGGTTCCTGCTCGCGCGTAAGCAACGCACCAACGTCGCAAGCGCTCGTGCCACCATGCTCAGCGCACTCACCTGCTCCAAGGAAGTCTGGATTCTGAACCAGTAGGCACTCTCTTCTATTTCATTATTACATATCTATTTTATAACAACACTCTTCTATAGCTTCACCTGAGTAGTAATGTTTCCTCAGAAATGGAAATAACTTAAGCCTAAACTCTATACCAAAAGGCATTTGGCATGACATTGCTGTCACAAATGGATGTTAATTGTCTCCCAAAAGTTGGAGAGTAACAGTCGTAAGCAATTTCCATCAGATAAGGTGACAATTATCGTATGATTTCGTCGCAAACATGTATAATGCTCTGTGTCTGGTAGCTTTTCTTTAATTACTAAATATATACAAAAGTAGTTACACATTGTATCATTAAAATTGCTTCTCGATCTAATAATGTCAATTTGACGATCATTGACTAAATTGCTAGAAGTATTGAGGTTTCGAGCGTTGTAGATAAATTGGCGTGAATAGGACGACAAACGGTACACAGTAGACTCTAGTTATTGGTATAGGCAGTTCTTAAGTGCATATGATTGTAGATTCACTTTCAACGTAAGGCCGATTTCGTAAGGATTTTTTACAAAGTTTCCTATATTCTAACCTAAATAATGAATAATAAACTCTATTCAAGGTACCTAGAATGGACGATCACTGACAACTCGGAGGTGCGGCGTCAGGATGCTCCATCAGTTCTAATTAATATTATACATAACAGCGTCGGATACTACGTCGCCAAGGACTTCGTTTACAATCGCTTCGAGGATATTTACAAGGCGTATGTACATCCGAATTTTATCTTTTAACCTTGTTATAATTGCTTTAACTAAGTTCTTATTTTTCATTTGTTTTACGAACTGACGACTGAATATTGGCCTGACAATCCTCTACAGTTTCACTGGACTATATAAGCCATTGTTCAGCGACTAATTTTGTTGTTGAATTGTACACTTCATTAATCTTTGTCTACTAAGAAAACTATTTAGAATATAATTTGGCAAATAAAAGGCGTAAAGGGATCACCGATAGTTCTAATTTATTACATTTCTAAGAAATAGGAAAATCTGAACTTTACGTATCTTTGTTATCTAGGGTATTGGCGAATAGTATTTGATTTTCTCGAAAAAAGATACTCGAATAGTTGGAGCTATTAAAGTACTTAGAACTATTATTCAATCAGTGTCAACATAATTCATGTACGGATACTACGCATTGTCATTGGAAAATTCGTAAATTCGAATACTCATAGAAATCTGTTATATTCCCATATATTGAGAGGCATTCGCAATTTGAATAACAATATATTTGTGTCATAAATTGAGAGCACTTAAAATTATCTAAAATTTTACTCCCGTAATCGGTTGAATTATCATTATATAATATTTAACTCGTGTCCACAGATTCAACGGTCAAAAGGGACGCATCGGACGTATAATCAATGCGCTTTTAAATGAGTTTACAACACAACGAGAACTGGACGAGGTACTTGAATATGTATTTTAATGACTTATTAGTTTCAGTGTTTGATCACAATTTCATTTTATATTATCTGATGATTATATATGATATATAATGGATTTTGTTGACCTATGTTAGATTTAGAAGAAGAGTGGCTCTCAAATGGTGCTAACGTAAACACGACCTATAGGTTGCTTGTTAGGTTAGCGACAGACATGAGGATAGTAGTTAACCAAACGGGTTTTGTTTTATGGAAAGTCCTAACGGACTGTAAGAATACAAACCTGTGTCCGTGGCTGTAAATATTTTATTCAAATAATTAATTTTAAGCCGAAAAGAAAGCAAATAGGAAGCAATCTTTTTAGACGTATTATTGTTTTTTTTTTTTTTCGAAATGACTACGCTATTTACCCAGCAAGGTCTTAACAGCTTCACCGGACTACTAAGGCGAGCGCTTAAGGCACTCAGCCCATTTTATTTTGACAACCAGCTCAAGGGTGCGCGACACACGTCGGCTTGGCTGTTGCCTGTTGCATGCAAAATCACGACCTATCTTAACTAACCTAGCTAACTATTCATATATGTATGAGTTGTTGAAACGTGTATGTGTACCAAACATACACGCCTCAACAACTCCTCCATATATTTATTATCGGAAAATTGAGAGTTTTTCAGTTCGATAAGGGGTATTATTGGTATGAACACCGTTTTGATCGCCAAGGCAACAGGATTATGCGAAATTGCAACTCATTGAAATCCCAGGATATACAGTCTGCTACCATGATGGGGTGACATAGGATTGCGTAAATGTTTATGTTGATGTTTAGTTGATGAATACCGATATACAAAACTACTTCTTCATGCTCCAAATCAGTTTATGAAAAGGTGGATTCCACGTCTGATCTTCTTTTTATCCAGTTTGACTAAGGAAGGATACATAAATGTATCTTTTATTCAACCATCTGGTCGTGGTTTTAAGAGGGGTTTTTATCAAGTCTAGCCTTTTATACTCAGCCTTTTTTCTTGTGACCCTGTATATGTAACAACGGTAACTTAAGAAGGGTTTCGCGATTGTTAAAAAAGTGATAGACATGATATCGATATGTGATGCTCATATCAACTGTCTTCGAGTACAAGACGTGTCCCCTTTTATAAGAATATAGTCTTTCATAAATTATACAATATAGGCGATTGCAATTTTTTTTAATGATAATCTGTAGAAAAAAGGTAACTATTCAGTAAAAATCAGAAATATGACTTGTCCACATATAATAGTTTATTAACATGATTTTCCTGCATAATTTCATTATTAATATTCAGTACATTATTATAAATCAAAGTCCTCTGCCGCATCCATTCTTATTCAGTAACTCCTTTTATTACAAAAAAGTTAAATATTTATTAAATACTTGCTTTAAAAAGGGTACGTTTTCAATGTACCGCGCTCGCTGAATGTTCACCATCTTGCTCTTTTGTCTCGCTTTGGTTAGGTTAGACTTGCGAGAAATGGATAACGCGAAATTGCCTCGGGCGAGCGCGATTTATTTAGTAACCTTTTTAATACAAGTATTTACCTTTTTTAATAACACTGTTCATGTTTAATTAAAAAACATACTAAAATAAATAGCATAGAGCTAGGTAAGGTTAAAAAAGGCACGATAAAAATTGTTTAATATCGACAAGAACCAATTATGCTAGTATCTTTGGAGATTAGCTTCGTCTGTTCTCCTCCTTGCTTTGATATATAATAAAACAATTGAACGACGTACATTTAATCGCGGGTGTCAGCTAGTTCGTAGTATTTAATTTGTTTTTTTACCTGTTTTATTTCTCGGTATTTCCAGTTCATGTCGTGGTATGAAGATAACGCGAAGTATCTGAAGGAATCGACGCTGAGCATCAGTCAGGGCATAGAGAAAGCGAAAGTGAATCTCGACTGGGTCAACAACAACAAGAAGTTGGTTGTCGACAAACTGAGGGAGTTCTCCACGTAAGGATGTGAAATTCATTGCGTTTCTCCGCTCTGTAGTGTTTTACTTGTGCGAGATAAATCCTCTGGCAACTGAGTAAATATACAGACCGCGCCATACTTTTTGAACGCTGTGAATATAGTTGTATAGAAAACAATTTCAGGTATATATATATGGATTATATTATTTGTATAACATCATGGCAACTTAAAGATAAATAAATATCAATTTCAAGTTCCTATAATAATAGTTGAACTTTGTTTTTTTATGAAACTCTTGACTATACTTGGCGCAAACCCTTACGTACAGCTACATTCAGAACAGTCGAAAAGTTTGGCGGTATTTGTGGACCAAAACATAGAAATACGTTTGGAGAATAGCTTAATTAAAAATAGTTTAATAACGTTAGTCTAGTAATTAGTGTAATTAGCTATTATTTAGTGTAGTTTATATAAGCTTATTTTTTGTATAAATATTATAATAGTTGTACTTTACAGTTTGTCACAAATGGTTTTAAAACGAACAGTTGTCTTATTTAATATCTATTTTTTTTAATAATCTTAAAAGGTGTCAAAAATCTAGACATATAATAAAAACATAAATCTAAAGTGTCTGGTCTGTACTGTATAGATTCTTCGATCAACATTCAGTTTTTGTTTAATTAAAATAGATTCGGTCTCTTAAAAGTTATTGTAATTTTAATGACGACGCGATTTAAGTACGAGAGAAAAGTAAATAAATAAATGGACTTAAGACATTCAGGTGACTATATTAGTCACTGTTTGTAAAAACAGGTTCCACGCGGACGAAGTCGCGGGCACAGCTAGTACAGTAATATATGTAGTTTCAAATATCGCTTATAAATCGTAGTATAGATGATAGTACGTAAATGTAGTTATATACTGATGACAATATTTTAACATATTTTAGCCCGGAGCGCGTTCGTCCTTCGCCTCCAAGAACCTGGAAAGGATATCCAAACTACATTAATTCCATATTCGCTATACATAATATCTCTAGCGTCAGATCGAGACCGTTCGACTATCGAACGGGTAAATAACATGTGTAAATTTAATATATTGGAATGATTTAAATTATATTTTTTTATTTGTCAAAACTTATATTTAGAGATCGAAATGCTAAATGAAAAAAAGTACTGGCAAAAATAAATAGTCAGATACTCACGACATTGTGATTGTAAATAATTGTAAAGTAGTTAATATTAATCATTTTCTTTTACCGAGTATTTGTAAAATGAAAATTCTTTCTTATTTATTTTTATTTCATATTTTTTTATATATTTAAGTAATATGTAACACATTAGGGCTCTTCCATAAGTTACGTCACACGGTAAAAGAGAGGTGGGTGTCAACAAAGTGTGACATCGTATGACAAGATTCACAAGCTTCATTATATGACATGTTAAAATTTAGAGTATCCAAAAAGTAAATTTCATCTAAAACAAAAATGTTTGATTTATTATTAACTAGCTTCTGTTAGTGGCTTCACTCGCATTATTATATATTTGACTTCTCAGGGAACAGTATTTGTTTATTGATGAAAGGTAAGCTGTGTCATTTATTGCACCCTTAAAAACGTGCATGCAAAATTTCATTATAATTGGTGAAGGCATGAATCATGGTCTCACTTATAATATTAGTAAAAATGTTATGAAAGCAGATTTAAAACGGAAATAAATTTATAATTTGGGGATTAGTATGTTTTCATTTTAAAATTTGTTAACTGAGAAATATGTGACGTTTTACGAAGTTGCGATAAGGATGGAAAAGCTCCAAAAATATACAATTATGTAACGTGATTTATGGATGACTCATTACTTTATTATTTAAAATAACGCGCAAATCGTGTAAACACAATGCTAATAATTTAGATATTTACATATATTAGGCAGAGAACATCTCTCATCGCGTATACGTAACCTATTATTTGATTTGTTGACAATTGTCTTTAACCTGATACTAGTACGACAAAGCACATTTAGGCTTACATAAAAATAACTATTTTAATAACTTGTGAACAAGAGTTATTTTCATTTCTTTCTACTTATTAGAAAATAGTCAATTATATTTTGTTTTTATGTATAAAGGTGATCAAACAATAACATTTGTTTTGTTTTTTTTTTTAATTCTTTGTTTTGTGAATGTTGTTTGGATTTTGTACAAAAATTATTGTGATCGCTTATTGAATACGTTAATAATGTATTTTGGTCGTTATTAGTAGATATTTAATCGTGTTAATGTTGAAGATAATTTTATTATAATAATTATTATCAAATAAATTAATAAATATTTATGTATTTTTGTTTTGTTTTTATTTTATTGTCACGCATACATTTTTTTTTGTTTAAAAAGCTAGTTTTCTAAACGAATTTTAGATAAAAATGAAACGAATATTAATTTGATTTGATCTTATTTCGAATTCATTGTAGGATAGGCACTTACTGCTTTTTGCCTGCGTGCCCTCTTTGACGGTAAATATTCATGACTTCCGGTCAGGTACCTCACATGTTTTACTGCACCATGAATACGCCATCTTTTTGGATAATTTGGCGTTTAGTTCTCCGCCGAGAATGAATATGCCAGTAAAGTATTTACAGAAAATATTTCTATTCTACTTTTAGGTCTATACAAGAAGTAAGAATATTTATCTATACTAATATTATAAAGAGGTAAAGTTTGTGACGTTGTGACGTTGTTAGAGGTATTCTCAGGTACTACTGGTCCGATTTGAAAAAATATTTCAATGTTATATAGCTCATTTATCGAGAATCGTTATATGCTATATATGATCATGCTAAAAGCAATACGAGCGGAGCACCAATGAATGTTTAAAAATCGGATTTTCTTCCTATTGAGAGCTTCCGCTGCGTGTTAGCGTTAGCCCAAAGGAACTATTCCACGTGAACGAAGTCGCCGGCAGAGGCTACTATAAATATTTGAAGAAAATATTTTTATTTCTACTTTTCAAGTATATGAAATATTTAATATATTCTTAAGGGTTGGTAAAAAACATTATAAATGCCGCGTAAGTAGCTTTTTTCATATTAATATGCTAAGAAATTTTTTCGTGTAATAATTATAACTATTGTTGGGAATTTATAAATACAGTCGAATACTAAATTCAAAATAGGTCTTTGAAACAAAATTCGAGGCATTTATTTCCATTAATTGTGTTTACTCAAAGTCAATGTTTTGTTGTTAATTAAAAATTATATCAGATAATGTAACTGCTTTAAAACAACGACACCTTATGCTTTCACTACGTTGGTGTAAATACATTAATTCTGAGAAACTATGACATTCTTTTGAAAAAAAATTAATATAAACAGATATTCGTTTCTCACTAGTGTCAAATATTTTTAAAGGTAACCAAATAAATATCTTTCCTCAGGGACGCGTTAGAGGAGAAGATGCTGGACTTTTTATATTCAAATGAGGAAATCAAGTTTACGCCATGTTGTGTTATGTATTTATTTTGTATTGGTCTCGTGCTCTATACATAAAATGTATTTATATTCTTTAATCGTTGTATCATTTGACGTATTTTTTGAAATGTAAAAGTTGAAATTGAATCGATTCGATTTCGCTAAAATATTTTGAAACACTATCGGTGTTATTACAAAAACATTAAACATGTTTTGAACGCTTGCTTTAAAAAGATCTCTCGGTGAATGTTCGCCGTCTTGCTCTTTTGTCTCGCTTTGGTTAGGTTAGGTTACACTTGCGAAAAAAGGATAACGCGATCTTACTCCGGGCGAGCGCGGTGAACTTCGTCCGAAACCTTTTTTAAACCAGGTATTTAACTTTTTTGTAATAACACCGTATTGGTTTGCCTCCTGTGATATAAAAAAGTATGCATATCTGTCTCACTAAAGTATACATGAACAGTTAACTTAGCTTGCGAGGTTAGTTTTGTTCGATTCGCATCGCTGTATTCGAGGGAATAGCTCAAGCCAAGATTACCAAGGCCACAGGCACATTCAAGCTTGTTGCTATTCAGAAGAGTGCTCTCAGAATGCCCTAAGAGGCGAGGAAGCTCGAGCACGCGGAAGGTCTAGATCTTGTTGTAAGAAAAAGAACACTGAAGCCAACCCTATCCTGACCATCAAAGCTAATATGAAAAGAAAAAGAGAAAAGAGAATTGTAATGTACACGTATGATCATACTTTTTTTTATACCTCTGTATATGCGTGTACAGAAGAATTTCTTTGAATGCTATGATACTTTAGTTGCCTACGGGGTGAGCAATGTTAACACATATTCACGACTAGTTTCACATTGACACCACTACTGTATGTAGGATGAAACTGTTTTCGTCGCCCGAATATTTGTGAATATTTGTGTCTTATAAATCGATGAACGCCGGTTGCACATAAGAAAAAGCATGACTCATTGTCACGTTCTGCCTGAGCCGAGCGTGTAAGCGTGAGCATGAAACTAGCAATAGTGAAGTGCGATCGGCCTAAGCGTCCGGCTTGTGACACACCTATCAATTTAATTGATAAAAGTATGCAATTTTTCATCAATGGTTTTTTATGACACAAGGCAATTTCATTAAAACATCCGCCCTATTATTTACAGACTTAATGTTTACGGAATGAAACTGTGAATTGAATAGAGAGTGCAAAATAGAAGCTTAACCTTCGATGCTTATAATAGCAGCATAAAAACTATTTCAGTTTCATTGTTTTAACTTCTATTCCGTCAAAAAGTGACATCAAGATTTTATAAAGATGTAATATTTTAGTGTTTTTTTTAATACTCTTAAACTATTTTATCAACTTGAAGAAGATATTCCTCAGTGGAGTTGAATAGTAAGTGTGCTTCGTAAATATTCTGATGCTCTATGCTATAAATCAGCAGTTGGTTCCCTATTTCTCAAATTCAACTTACGCCTGTTACGTGTTTAGCAATGTGTGTTGTAAAACTCTACAACTCTGGCTAGGAAGTAATCGTGTACGTTTATTTTGTATATCCGTTGCACTATCACCGTCTTTCTTGTGTAAACTTCAATAACGTATATAAATTAATGAATAATGTTGCTTTATAAACATTTTTTTTATACATATCATAAGAGGCAAACGAAACAGACACTAGCAACACCAGAGGAGTCGCAAGTGCGTCACCATTCTGTGTTTGGGGGAAAGGGGATAAAGAGTAGCGAGGAGAGGACAGGGGAGGGTAGGGAAGGTGGGTCTCCAGCGATCTCACTGATTGAACGAAACGCAACAATGCAATCACTGTTATTTCACGTATGTTTTCTGTGAGAGAATGGTATTTCCCCGGGTGAACCGACCCATTCATGCTGAAATCAACAACAGCTTAAGTGCGGCTCTACCACTTACAAATTCTGAATTATTTTGCTGTTGGGTGAGTTATTATATTATTTTGTATTGTATAGCAATTTACAAAAACAACATAATAATAACATTGTTCCTATCACGAGTGTGACCAGAAAAAATCGCTCAAGGCCTTGCATATTGTTAGTTGTAAGTTTAAAATCTGCTATCAAGAACTTGTAGAATATTTAGGCTGAGTTTTACTATCTCCATAGTGTATTCCTTTCAAACTCATGGAAAATTTTTAGGAATATACTAAGTTACACTACACACAACTTTTGTTTCCAGTCACTATGTACTTACTATTGTTTCTCGTTCTGCTGTCGACGTCAGCTCACTGCAAGGATTACATGCTGCCGGGTGACGTAGTTCCTCACCATTACGATGTTGTTATCACCCACGACGTCGATCCGGCTACCAACTTCAGCTATTTTGGTATCGTCGATATATTGGTAGGTGTCTTTATTCTAAACTAGTTGTAGCAACGTCACTACGGAAACCATAGCTTTGAATGGGTAATAGAATTTTCAAAATGGGATCGATACTCCCAAAAATTCATCTCATCTCATATTTACCTTATAACTAACTAGCCTCTGCCCGCGACTTCGTTCGCGTGGAGTAGATACACTAACACAAACGCGCAGCAGTTCTCAAAAGGAAAAAACATCCCGATTTTGAAACATTTTTCATCTAAGCTCTGCTCCTATTGGTCTTAGCATAATGATACATAGCCTATAACCATTCTCGATGAATGAGATATATAACATTGAAAGAATTATTCAAATCGGACCAGTAGTTCCTGAGATTACCCCCTACAACGCCACAACGTCACAAACTTTACCTCTTTATAATATATATTAGTATAGATAATACTTTTTCGGAAACTTAAGTTTTTCATACAATTTAATCACAAAGTGAACAACAATCATTTATTTTCGCAGTTTTGATTGTATTAAGTGGCTGTTGAATTTTGTACGTATTCTTTTCGCTTTACTTTCTAAAACTCGAAAAAGTAATTTTTTAGTTAAATATTTTTTGATTAAAAGAACGATTTTGAATAAGTCCACTTTTTATATATTTGATAATTAATTCATTTTGACGTGACAACGTCTTATAAATTGGTTTGCCGGGTGACACTTCAAGAAACTGCGTTACGCTCCGCTCACGTTATGCGCTAACAATGAGAGCGAGTGAGAGGCACGCGTCCCTTCCACTCGGGCATGGTTAGCCCGCCTAAGAGCGAGAGAGACTACTATACGAATGAATATTCACATTAAAATTATTTTACCACTCAAAGTCGTTGTCACGTAAAACTTTCGCCCGTATACCGACTTTTCAGGCAACCAATTTTTTTATGATAAGTAAGTGTTTACTTATAATTGTTACTGCCTAGAAAATACTGCCTTTTTCTTCTGAATGAAAAGAACCATATGCAGTTAACTGTGTAGACCCTTAGTTCCCAAAGTTTGCGGGGTGGCAGGGTTTTACAGCCCAACTGGGTCGCAACCACCATGTTTATGGCGAAAAAGCCCGTCATAGTGACTCGCTTCTGCGGGTCGCGTTTCGGGATCAGTCTGTGCATATGCAATACCGGGTGACTTTCGTCATTATGGCCGGCATGACAGCGGCGACCGGCGATGGATAATCTGTCTATCGGTGGTTGCCGATGTTTTTGGATTGTACTATGCTTAACATCAGGCATAGTGCAGTCACTTTGTCGTGCTTCAATAAAAAAAAAAGTGGTTCAGGTGGACCCCCAGGGATATAAAAGAGACAATGTGGGCGTGACAAAAAAAACTGGAGTTCACAATTCTTAAGCGGGGGTCCACGAAAATTTATCTGTTTTCAATAGTTAAAAACAAATTTGGCTTGATTGCACCTATCAATTTAAGCAGATAATAATATTCCATATTTAATACAACGTGTCGAGATTTAGAAACGAGACATTTTTTAGCGATTTTTGGGAATATAGTGGAAATGTTGTTGCAAGGGCTCCACCGGAACGAGCTAAATTTTGAAAGTGGTAAATACAAAATGTATGGCAAACAGACAAATTCACACTATTTTTTTTTTCTCGAACTGACTACGCTATTGACCTAGCAAGGTCGTAACAGCTTCACCGGACTACTGAAATTCACATTCATTTATAATATTAGTTAGGATAAGATTTTACGATATTTTGTGTGTAAATCTGAACAGATATTAGCAAAAGAGGCGGTATCAAAGATTGTCCTCCACTCGGAAAGCTATCACGTGTCCAACAATGAGATCAGAGTCCAGGGTCCAAGGGAGCCGAAAGTGAAAGAGGTCAAACTGAACGATAACTACAACTTGTTGACCATCTATCTGGATCGAGAGCTCGAAATGAGTGAGAATTATACCCTGAGGATTCCTTTCTATGGGAACCTGAAGACGGGGCTGGACGGCACCTATATAAGCAGTTATGTCGATAAGAAAAGTCAAAACACAGAGTAAGTCATAGATTTTGTGTGTAATATTGCAATTTTTATTTTGTTTAGCAATCTCACTAATCCACCACTTCGATAGTTCGATACGTCCGATAATCCGCCAACCTCCCTACTTTCGTTCTGTGACTGTGCAATGGTATCCGTATAACCTTCAAAAAATTATAGAACCCTAGTCCGGTGAAGCTATTGAGACCTTGCTAGGTCAATAGCGTAGTCACTTAGAGAAACAAAAAATCTATAGAATCCAATAAAATCTGAACATTCTAATAATCCGCTAGATGACGGTTATTTCAAGTATTTATTTTAATAAAATTTACGTTTTATTAATATCTTTTATTTTCTTAACTTAACATTATAATAATTTCTAACTAATAGAATAAATATTGATGCTGACACAATAATGACAATAGTCTTTTCAATTGTTTATACAAAACTGATAACAAAAAAAAAATATTTCGAATTTAAAATTTAATTTCAAATATTAATACCTGTTGGGCGTTAAAACGCTTCAAAACCCACGCAACAATGTTTATATAAAATCAATATAAAACAACAAATACCAATCAATACGCGTCGGACGTCACAACGCTTCAAAAGGAATGTTTTGCATCTTAGACGAAAGAAAGTGCAGGCAAGCGACCCTTTTTATATAACATTTTTTATAACAGATTAGCTTCGCCGGTGCACATTCCTTAACTGGACGTGTTTCTAGATAGTTACCAACCATTTACTTTAGTGGAAGAACGAGCATTCATAAATTTGTTCATTGGTTTTCCGGGTATAAATTACCGACAAGAAAAACAATTTCCAATGTTATGATTCTAAGGTTGTTCAACACAACCAAGAACATGTAATAACTGAATTAAACACTATTGGGCAAGTTGAAAATGTAGCCAAACACCTATGAGTGTGTTCGGTAGCTATTCTTAGAATCTAGCTTCCTTTAGGTTTGATTTGTATAACAACTTAGGTCCCGTTTTTATCTAATATAGAATCAGATTGTGATTTAATACTAAAACCTATAAATTATAAAAATAACTTTATTATCCCATCACTTAATACAATCACTTAACACAATAATCTAAAAATGTAATTTTATATATGTGCTAACAAAAAATAACAAGCAGCTCGTGCCAAATCTGGTAAGACCATATAGGAAGGTTTCGTGTCTTGCATTTGATTACAGCATAACGTATAGTTGATGCGATTAGGGATGCCAATACACACTTCATAGGTACTTTCATGAGTTATTCGCCTTACAATACTTTGTACGGTATCCCTGGCAGCATCGATTATACGTTATATTGTAACACATCAGAAGTGAGACTATCAGGATGTCTGTGACATAATTTCAACGTTAGGCCATTAAAAATGGCAATGAATTATCCATGTCGAGGGAAGAAGAATCGTAAAAATCGCAAGGAGAAAAAGATTTCTTTTTCTCGCGAAACGAAACGGCGTCAAGTTTTACCAATTCATGCCGAACTTTGTGGTATCATTGTATCAACTAAATGATGTGATTACTGTGCGATTTCTGTGTAAATCTTCTATGTCGATAGGGGAGCCTACACAACCCACAGAAACACGCCTACAGGAAAGAAAAAGAGATTTTTTTTGTTTCTCACGGAGCGATGTTTCAGCGGCGTGATGTTTCATAGTTGGATGTCAAACATTGTGGTTTTGGTCTCCCTGACCGTATTGACTATGTGTTCTGCTGACAACTTAAAATAATGAAAAAATTATGAAAAATAAATTTATAATAATGAAAACACGAATATCGTCACCTATTATCAAAATTCAAGGGAATCGACAAATATCGACCAATGTATACTTGATTTAATATGTCACTTTATATGTTATAACTCATTTCTAGTTAAAAAGGTCCTACTTTTAATGACTAGTTCTTCTAGGTCATATCTTTTTAATAGTGTATCACTGCATAGTGAGGGAATTCCACTTGATGAAAGGCATGGTATAATCAATGGTCAGTCGCTGATATTTCGACTTGCAAGTCTCATACATGGACTGGTACCAAAATATGATAAACCAAAACTCTCCATCGTGTCTGTTGTTAGACTCTGTAAATGAGGATGGCAATCCTGTCAGATACAATATAATAATAATAATAGGAAAAATAAGAACATGACAAATCCTGTCAAGTTGTGACATGAAAATATTATTCATATAATAAAGATATATTTTCCTCAGGTATTTGATAACGACACAATTTGAACCAATATATGCCAGAAAAGGGTTCCCATGCTTCGACGAACCGATGTACAAGGCTACGTTCAAGATTGTTTTGGGGCACCACAAGGATTTTACAGCTATCGGGAACATGCCCCTGCAATTCGCTTCGAAGGATAAGTTAGTGAAAATTGGTTTTAATATATTGGATTAGAATCTTGAAGAGATTGTATAAGTAATAAACGCATATTTACTGTATATTTTAATATTACAGTCCTGGAGAACAGCAATGGGCATGGACCACCATCGCTGATAAGTTTAAGTAAGTCTAAGTAACTATACTTGATACTTACGGTGTTATAAATTCATTATGACATTCTTCTTCGTTAAAAGCTCATGCACATTACATTGACCTACTATCTATACAAATAAGAAACGTGATGTTTGCAGAAAAGTTAAGACAAATTTTGTATGGGACCACTTTCAAGTGTCCGTGCCGATGTCAACTTATTTGGTTGCGTACGTCATCTCCAAGTTTAGTTACGTGGAGAGTCCTTCAGACCTATCCACAACCAAGTTCAGGATATGGGCGAGGAAGGAGGCTCTCGATCAGGTAATATACAAGAAAGCTACAGAGGTATTGTTTAAAAGAAGAATACTCTCAAATGTTTATGACAGTTTTTGGTGCTTATTGAATTAGATCCGTGCCCAATAGCCTTCTTATCAAAACACATTTGATTTATCCTTATTGACCATTTATAATCGACAATAAGATAATTAAAAACACATACGTTTAGGCCAAAGCTGATTAGATTCAGTATAATTACTGTAAATCGAATGATCTGGAATTAGTTAATCATTAGGTGTCACGTTTATTAAAAATCATATTAACAACATACTATAAAAGTGCAAGAAATTTGAAAAGACTGGCTGAATTTATGTCAATACATATCATTGTCTCAATAGACAATGACGAAAATACTGTAGGAAAATAGTACAATATACAATACGAAAACAATGGAAATAGTTGTAAAATAGTTCCAATGACAGAAAAGTCCAGAAGTAATAGATTAGCATAGTATGGGCATACCATGACGAGAGACAAAAATCGTACATAACACTGCATAAACATTAACGTCATGATAGATATAATAATAATATATAACAATAATATATAGTATACTATGATAATATAAATGATTTAAAAAAATCCTTAACACGTGGTAATCATGCTATTGAATTGTAGCTTATATGACACGGTTGTCGGTTTACCATAGCAGTGCCATCTATTGATTACTTACTCAATCCAGTCGAAAAGTATCGACATCTGTTAGAATCTTTTGGAGTTAACAGATAAATGTGACTGGCAATTAATTATAGACAAATAATTTGCAATAAAATAAAATTGCGACTATAATTAAAGATCTAAGCTATCTTATCTCTCAAGTTGGACCAAACTGCATATTGCGTGCAAATTTGAACGAAATCTGTTAAGCGGTTTAGGAGTCCATCGCGGACAAACATCGTGACAGGAGATTTATATATATTAAGATAATAATAGTAAAAAGACTTTAAGTGAGCACTATTTGCCATTTAGACATCATATGCATCAGTCGTGGGCCCAAAGATTTTGACGCATTTTGAAAAATGGTTCAATGTTAGCTATCCTTTACCAAAGCAAGATATGATAGCAATTCCTGACTTCGGCATGGATGGCATGGAGAACTGGGGACTCATCACCTACAGGGAGACCGCGTTGCTTTACGACAAAGAACAATCATCGCTATCGCAAAAAGAGAATATCGCTGTGGTTAGTTTCCTTTTTTGTAGTTTTTAAAGACACCGTTTGAAGATAATCATAGCTTCTTTTATATTACCATATGCTTAACATGAGATATTCAGTTACCCCAGTCCGTTAGTGGTATCCGCCGCAAACTATGAACCCGTACCTAACGCTGCGCGTTATAAAAGACGTCTGCGACATATTTTTACCGATCCTTTTGATTCAATCACGTCAGCGAACTGTTATAGGGATCTTAAAAAATCCCTTTTTAAAAAAAGATTTATTTCATTAATTATATATTTATTATTAGAAGAATTGTTTACACTGACTTATAAGGATTTAGAGTGTTATGGACCGAGACTGGGAATGAACTACGACTGACTGGGTGGTAACGTGGAGCGTGTTAGGACTCGGGAAATGCTGACGCTAGGTATTGAGAAAGGTACTGGATAGGAAGGGGTAAGATCTGTGGTGTCGGAGAAAGGTCAGCATATAAGGGTACATGGTTAGGGTATAACAGCCCCCCGCGTAAAATAAAACTTTCGCGGTAAAGCGCAAAGTTTTAGGAGGATGTTCTTAACCGAGGAACTGACATCTCTATTCTTTCCTCCACATCAGGATTAGGGACTGTGTCTTGGGAAGGTTGGAGAGGATTTAAGGTTTTACAAAGTTTCTTATATATTATACTTAGAACTATGATTACAATTGACACAATTATACAATATGTTAAAATAGGATAACTTGAATTATACTTTATAACGAAATTTGGATCTTTTGATAGTTCATTTATTGATGATAAAATTTGATTATTTACAATATCCAAATCTTTCAATTTATCTAAATCGGTTTCGACAATTTTCACATGTTTTATATTAGTTAAGTTAACTTTCTTAATATTACAACAAATGTCATTAATGATATTAAAATCGGATCTTATCGGGGTGATATTAATCTGAGTATTTAGTTTTCCAGATAATTCTGTATTTCGGCATGTGGCTGTACATTTAATAGGCAGGTTTAAAAAACCTGTACCTGATATTTTAAATTCCGTTATATTAGTATTACAATTGACTATCAATTTGGTTAGCTTTGATTGGACATACAAAATTGATTGTTATTAAGCTTGTGCCATATGTCGATATCACCTTTAATAGATTTTGTAATACATTGATCCGGTAAAGAATCTACAACTTTTAGAATTAGTTCAGTTTCACAGCTTGGATTAGTACTTACGGGATATTCGGTTTGAATTTTACATATATAAATATTATTCGGAATCATTTTACACATTTTTAAACTATCTATATTACAGTAATAGAACTTATCTTTGCTAATGCTTACATAGTTAGAAGTGGGTACAATTAGTGAATATGACTCGGGTTTGTTTACATTGTGTGGCACTGGTATTGGAATGGTTTTATACACATCATAAATTTTGTGCGTTACCAGTGGGATTTTACAGGCAAATATTATTTGTTTATTTGCATAATGAGAACTCATCTCACTTATATCTATAATTACATGAATATTATCTAAATCTAAACTAATGGGAAGTTCAAGTGATCTGGGTAAATATCTAATATTATTTACTAATTCGTTGTACAATTGCTTAGGTGTAAGTACAGATGGGTGAAGGACATGACTTTTACTGAACATTATTGCGTTTTGCAAATCTTCTATTTTAAACGACAAGGTTAATAATGCGGAAGACAAACTATTACACAACTGATTAAGATTTGACAGAATAACTAGTTTATTAGATACAAGACTCAAGTTTTTTAAATTTATACCTAGATTTTCGACAGCGTTATTCAAACGTGCTTCATTTAAATTTATAGTGGATATGGTTTCGTTGAAATTCTTTATCGCGACACTGGCAATTAGCGTGTTTTGTTTAAGTAAGTTAACTAGTTTTTTATTGTTACTGTTTAGAGTTTGAATAGCGTGGTCATATCTAAGTCCATCGTTTTCATCCAAAGTACCAATGACGTGTTTAAAAATGGTACCGACGCCGGATATCCATGCGGATCGTTTTGATAGTGAGGGTAATAAGTGCGATATAGAATTATAGTCTTTAACGATATCGGTATACCGTGATGTTAACGGTTCTAAAATATTATGACATTCTGAGTTTAATATAGCGTTGTTTTGTTGACACAGAAAACGGGTAGTTCCTATGATACTGTTTATGTTATCAATATGTGGTTGAATATAAGAGAGGTCCACGGGTATTAGTACATGTAATTCTTCGTCAGAAAATCGAACATGTCCTATAGGATCAAAATAAATGCCGGGACTCTTCGAAATTGGTTCAATAAGAGTCGATTGGACAACATAGAGGTTCATGAGTATTCTGAAATAAAACATAAAACTTAATTACTTATAGTATTGCCTAAAGATTAAATGAGAGACTTCTAAAGTCACGATTACAAAATAATAATAATAATATTACTTTGACTTAAATGCTATGTGGTTACGGCTAATTTGATTTCGTCATAGTGATGACGAGAATGTCGCTTGTTAATCAGGACAGAAAGCGTGTTGTTACCGTGAATTTTCACGACGCGGTATGGTCCCTTCCAAACCGGGGATAGGGCTTTCCTTAACCTTAGATGGTTTTTAATAAAGACAAAATCGCCTACTTTGTATTTTTTGTGTTTGGTTTTTTGATCATAATATTGTTTTGAGATACCTTTACTTTTTAAAATGTTCTCTATAGCCTTCTGCCGGGAATGATTTAGTCTGTGTTGTAGAATACGAATATAATCGTGATACGTGACGTCAGGTGCGTTTTCATATACCGAATTAGGAATGAATGGTTTGTGACCGTATACTAACTCATAGGGAGTGAAGTTGGTTGTAGTGTGAATACTTGTATTATATGAATACATTGCTGTATAGACATAACGGGGCCAATTCGTTTGATTTTCATCAACAAAGGATTTTAAGTACTCTTTGAGAGTTGAGTGGCTCCTTTCGAGAGCACCCTGAGTCTGAGGGTGATAAGGAGTTGACCACAATTGTTTAATTTTAAGGAAACTGCAGGTTTGTTTAAACAAGTCGGCTGTAAAGTTAGTGCCCTGGTCAGTTAAAATGAATTTTGGGATTCCGGAGAGTGAAATAAAGTGAACAAGACATTCACAACTTTCTTCGGCAGTTGCGTTGGATATAGGATAACCGGTTGAGAATTTTGTTAGATCGTCCTGTAGAGTAAGTATGTATTTGAGTCTAGCGCTGCCAGACTCTGGTAATGGTCCGACGATATCTAAAGCGATGCGTTCAAAAGGTTGTGTGGAAGTGGTTGTGATTTGCATCGGAGCTCGATTGGTTTTTCTTAGAGCTTTATTCGTTTGACATAGACCACATTTCTTAACATATTGTTCAACATCGGTTCTCATATTTTTCCAGTAAAATCTTTCCTGAATACGTTTTAACATTCGAACTGAACCTAAATGGCCAGCTATAGGTATATCGTGGTTTTCTTTTAAAATTTTTATGACTTCCGACGGTGTAGGGTAAATTAAAGTATTTTTATAAATATTAATAGAAATTTTTGTGTTGTTAAAAAGATATAATAGTATATTGCAAATTTTAATAAGTTGGTAGTGATCAAATGGATTTTTAAAATCCGTTATGGCAATATCAATTTCTTCCGGGTATGTTATTATTAAGTCATTTCTTAGGCATTTGAGACTTTTATAAATATCTTCATAATCAGCTTTATCAAAGTGATGGACTTTTGTGAAAAGGAAGTAATAAGTTTTGTTGTCATGTTCGAATTTTAAATGAGAATGTAAAGTTCTTTCTTGATTAATGATATCATTACGATTAATTAAATTACCTAATATGTCATCGATAAAGTGATTAGACTCATCCATGTCTATGGATGTTGGGATTACAATAATCTTACTTTTACAATTTAAAATACTGCTACTATGTTCATGAATATTTACATTTGATTTAAATTCTTTATTACTGAGAGTTTTTAGGCATTTTGTATAGGAATCATCATCGTTTAAACATTCTAATGGGTCTATACTTGGATTTTCTGCTACAGGTAATTCGTCATGTTGATTTTCAGGAGCAGTATACGTATCTTCCTGAACAGGGTTTATATCAATAGTATTATTAATTGGAATTCGCGAAAGTGCATCCGCGTTACAATTCAATTTACCTTTCTTATATTGGATACTGTAATCATATTCTTCCAGTTTCAGGCGCCATCTAACGAGCCTGGAACCTGGGTCTTTGCAGTTGAAAAGCCAGTTCAGCGGTTTATGATCAGTCACTATAGTAAAACGATGACCGAAGAGATAAGGTCGGAATGTTTTAGCGCCAAATATAATGGCGAGGCACTCTTTTTCGGTCACGCTGTAGTTACATTCGGCCTTGTTTAGTGTTCTTGATGCATAAGCTATGGGCCTATCCTTACCAATTTCGCCCTGGGAAAGTATAGCTGAGATGGCGAAGTTTGAGGCATCACACGTCAGTACAAACGGTTTATCAAAATCGGGATATGCTAAAACTGGTGCGGTGATTAGTTTTTCTTTTAATTGTTCAAATGCTAGTTGTTGTGAGTTGGTCCAGATAAAGGGAATATCTTTTTTTAGCAGTGACGTTAAGGGTTTTACATTTTTTGAGAAATCGGATATGAACCTTCTATAATACGATGCTAGTCCTAAGAAGGATTTTACTTCTTTAGGAGACTTCGGTACAGGGAATTCTTTGACGGCTCTTATTTTCTCTGGATTAGGTTTCACACCTTGGTCGCTAATGATATGACCGAGATATGCCACCTCCTTGCGTAGAAATTCGCACTTGTCTGGTTGGAGTTTCAGATTGAAATTACGAAGTTTTGTGAATACTTTTGTCAGTTTGTCAATATGCGTCGATAAGTCTGCCGAATATATCACTACGTCATCAAGATAGACGAAGCAATGTACACCTTGTAAGCCGGAGAGAGCAGTGTTCATTAACCTTTGAAAGGTCGACGGGGCATTTTTGAGCCCGAAAGGCATTCTGTTAAATTCAAAGTGTCCTTGCGGAACACTGAATGCGGTTTTGGCGGCATCTGCCGGAGACATTTTTATCTGATGGAAACCTGACGCAAGATCTAGCGTAGAAAAATATTTACTTTGACCTAATTGGTCGAGTATTTCATTTATTTGAGGCATCGGGTATGTTTCTCCAATAGTTATATCGTTTAATTTGCGGTAGTCTATAACTATCCGCCATTTCTTTTCCCCTGACGCGTCTGACTTTTTAGGGACCACCCAAATTGGGGATGACCATGGGGAATTAGAGGGCTTAATTATTTGTTGATCGAGCATTTTATTGATCTGATTATTGACTTCTTGTTTATGAATTTCGGGGAATCTATATGATTTGACGTTAATAGGTTGCGAACAGGAAGTATTTATTTCATGTTTTACAGCATTGGTAGCTGTCAACTTATCACCAGGTAAATGAAATATATCCGAGAATTCGGAACAAATTTCGAATAATGCATCTGACTCTTCGGAATTTAAGTGGGACGTTCTTAATTGGTCAAGCACCTCTTTGGTCCTATCATTACAAGATGGGTGAGTGTTACTTAATTTTCGGAATTCATTATAATTAATAGGATTAAGTGTAAACAGTAAATTTGATGATATAGGAATAGGCTCGTCTGATACATTAAGAACAGTAGTATTAATACGGTTATTGTTTTTTACAGATACAATACAATTCGCGACGAGGAGTGAATCAGCGATGTGTTGATCAACAACAATGCCTTCTTTTAGTTCTGGATTCGTCACTGAACATTCTATTATTACTTCCGATCGAGGAGGAATAACATACTGTGGTTCTTTAAATTGTAATTGGAGAACATTTCCGTTTATGTCAATAGATTTAGTACTGTAGTCGATCCTACACTTGTACTTTTCGAATAGGTCATTACCTATGATACCATCATATGGTATGTTTATCCCGTCAAGGATATGGAATCGATGGCCGAGAGGCTCATCTTTTTCGAGAAACAAGGCTAGTCGGAAATCGCCCATACTTTTGATGGGTTGCTGAGGGGTTATCCCCTTGACTAATACCTTGGTTTCTGATAAGTGTGGCATTTTTTCCACGGAAGATTTTTTTAATAAAGATATGCCGGCTCCAGTGTCGACAAGGAGCGACAAGGGTCTACTAGACACGGATGTTTTGATGGTTATCCAGGGTAAGAATCGGTTCTTTATATTGATTTCGTGAACCGTAGAAGGTTCTGAGGTTTCAATCGGATCACTAGTTTTTAACTTAATTTCCCTGGTTTTGGATTCTGACTTACGATTTTGAATTGAAATTGGTTTAGTAGGTTTTGAAATATCTACATCGACAGTTGTCTTTTTTAAGACTGGTAAATGGTTTATATTGTCGTATTTAACATCAGGATATTTGGATTTGATTGTGTCGGTTTTACATGGTGAACGTCCCGCACGACACTTAGACGGGGCGCCTATTCGTTTAAATAATCATTGTGTCGATATTCGAAATCGTCTTGAATTTCATTAACGTCTTGTGGTTTCGGATCATCTGAAGTTCCGATGTGATTTACACGCGGATTAGTGTTATAAGGAAATCTCGGTTTGTGGTCAAATATGGTTTGACCATGAGGTTGGGGTTGTGGCCCGTTTCCATATTTCTTATTATTGTGTTCGCGTAAGCGACAGTTTTCTAACATGTGTCCGGTCTTTTTGCAATATCGGCAAAAAGCTACGGATGGACGTTTATTACCCGACGTCCATGGCCTTGGGTTACGGAAATTATCATTACTATGTTGCTTATAAATCGGTTCAGATTGTTTTGGTTTTGTCGGTGTGCTTTTGTAAATAATTTGTTGGATTTTCTCCTCAGAGACGGCTAAGTTTATTGCATCATTTAAATTTTGAAGGTTTCTACTTCTTAAAATGTTAGATATTCTCGGGTGTAATCCTATAGTAAATATGTGTAGTGCTAAATCCTCCATGGCTGCCAGACGGCCAACTAATTCGTCTTCCTTGGTATTGGAAATTTGTACTTCGGTTAATAATTGAGATAAACATGTTTCTACACGCAATGCATATTGGGTTACTGACTCATTGTTACTTTGTTTACAATCCTGTAGATCAGTTAGGAGGTGAGCGTAATGTTTCCTTTCACCGAATTGGTTTTTAAGGAATTCTTTTAGGCTACTCCAATTTCCGAATTCTTTGATTGAACATGCGGCTTCCGCTTTACCTTCTAGCTGACACAGTGTGTATTTAAAAATAAGGTCTTGTTGATTATCATCTGCTAATGAATATGCATTATTGCAATTATTTATAAACGCGTTTAACCGTTCCCGTGATCCATCGTAGGGTTTAATAAATTTAAGTAAAAACTTGACCTTGGCTTGCTAATTGACTTCGGACTCGTTTTTGCTCCTGACTTGGCTTGTGTTTTACTCGGACGTTGATTTCTTTCTTGTTTGACTTGGCTTCGTTTCTTGGATCGTGTTCTTGCTGATTAATAGGTTTTGGCGTGTTTGTCAAACTGTGGGTTTGTGCCTCTTGGTGGCTGAGTGACCCTTGGGTCACCAGTGCACCATGAGTGCCACGCGGGGGAAAAAAACCTCACGTGTGAGGAGTGTTAGCGGCAAGGGAAAGATAGAGGACTCTGATACAGAGGTGGAGGATGGGGGGGCTCCCAAGGTGAGCTCCTATCGCAGAGGGACCGCTCGGTTGCGCGGGAGCGGTCGGGGGGTCATGGGGGAGGCCGACGGGTCATTTGACCGGGCCTTGGCTGGTGGCGTGAGCGCTGCGGAGTCTACCCTCGGCTCTGCCACTGGCTCCGCAACTGTTTCAGTTGCCGGCTCCAGTGCCGGCTCTTTACCAAATTCCGATGCTGAGTCGGAGGGGGCGAATATAGAAGTAGACGTCATGGACGCCCAGAGGCTAAAGGCTCTCGCTGGTTCACAAATTACTCGTATTTACGATACATTAAGGAAGTCGAAGAACCTGGCGGGCCCCTGCAGGGGAGCGTTCAAAGCCGCAGCCAGGACCCTGCAGGAGGTTGTCGAGTCGTTGGTTGATCGAACCGAGGGGGAGGAGAACAACAGACTACAAAGGGAGGTGAAGAATCTCCGGCGGCAGGTCGACGATATGAAGGCGGAGGTCTTAGCTTTGCGGAGGGAGGCGAACGCAAAGAGGCAGATGCCTCCGCCTCCTCCACCCATGCCGGCGCCGGCTGAGCCGCAATGGCAGCAAGCCCTCGCTGAGGCGGTCGACACTCTCCGCACGTCGTTCGGCAATATGCTGAACGCACGTGTGGAGAATCTGGAAAGGCGTCTCCCTCCAGAAGATTCTCCTCGCCCGTCCCTGGCCGGCGAGAAGAAGAAGGGTGGTGCGACGAGTGCGGCGAAGCCGGCCATCGCGAAGGTCTCTCCGGGCCCCGCGGTGGCTCCACTGGGCCTCAACTGGGCCGAACTACCGGCCCCAGCGGTGGTTAATGATGGGGCGGCATGGTCCACCGTGGTGGGCCGAAAGAAGAAGGTGGCAAGGGCCTCGGCGACGGAGCCTATGGCCTCAACCGCGTCTTCCATGGTGCCCAAGGCCCCACCAAAGCCAGTGGGGCCGAAGTTACCTCCCGCCCCCCAATCGGCTGCGGTCATTTTGACCCTGCAAGATACCGCAGTTAGTAAGGGGGTCGGGTACCAGGAGGTGATGGTGAAGGCGAGGGCGCACGTTGCCCTTCCGGATATGGGCATCGGAGAGGTGCGGGTGAGACCGACGGCCACTGGGGCCCGGAAGATTGAGTTGCCGGGCCAGAACAAAGGGAAGGCCGTGGAGCTGGCCCGGGAGCTGGAGGTGGCGTTGGCCGGAATTGCCACGGTCGTAGTACCGACCAAGATGACGGACATCCGGATCGTCGGTCTCGACGATTCGGTATCCCGGGAGGAGCTAATGACGGTCGTGGCAACGAAGGCCGACTGCAAGATGGAGGACCTCAAGGCTGGGGAAATCAAAAGGAACTGGGGGGGGCTTGGTGCGGTGCACATGGCCCTCCCGGTGGAGGCAGCCAGGAGGCTCGCCGAGGCCGGAAAATTATTAATCGGGTGGAGTGCTGCCCGCGTCCAGCTGCTGGAGGAGAGGCCCATGCGGTGTTTCAAATGCATGGGCTTGGGGCACACCCGCCCCCTGTGCCCCTCCTCCTCCAGCAGAGGAGAGGGTTGTTACCGCTGTGGCGCAGCGGGCCACAAAGTGGCCGAGTGTAAGGCGGAGGCGGCCCGCTGCGCCATATGTGCGGATGCTGGGAGACCCTCAGGCCATGTAATGGGGAGCCGTAATTGTCGGCCCCCCACCACGAAGGGAAGGGAACACCATGCTGTGGGCCCTAGGATGACCGCCGCCAGGCAGGAGGAAACTGCGATGGTCCACTAATGGAGCACACCATATGCAGTTTCCTCCAGGCGAACCTCAACCACTCCGCCGCTGCACAAGATCTGCTCGTGCAGTCAGTGGCGGAGTGGGGCATCGGGCTCGCGGTAGCCGCGGAGCCGTATTATGTCCCCTCCCAGCCGCAGTGGGCTGGGGATTGGACTGGCTCCGTGGCGATTGTGGCCGGCCGTGGTTCGCCCCTGGCGGTGAGGGAAAGGGGCGCCGGATTCGTGGCAGCCGTCTGGGGAGAGTACGCCATTGTGGGGGTGTACTTCTCCCCTAACAGGCCCCTGTGGGAGTTCGAGACGTTTCTCGGCTCCCTGCAGGGAGCTGTCAGACGGCTGTCGCCGCTCCCCGTGGTCCTCATGGGCGATCTGAATGCAAAATCGAGGACCTGGGGAGCGGCAGCCACGGACCTGAGGGGCATGGCCGTTGAGGAGTGCGCAGCCGAAGTGGGGCTGTCCCTCCTCAATCAGGGGGATGTCCACACGTGCGTGCGACATAACGGGGGGTCTGTGGTAGACCTTTCGTTTGCCACCCCGTCTGTCGCACGCCGTGTCCGGGGGTGGAGAGTGCTTGAGGAGGTGGAGACCCTATCGGACCATCGATATATAAGGTTCGAGGTCTCCACCTCCCAAGCTGCAATTGACACCCGCCCCCGGAGGGGCGCGAAGTTCCCCTGCTGGGCGATGAGTCGCCTCAACCGCGAACTAGCGGAAGAGGCGGCCATCGTTCAGGCGTGGGCCATGCCCTCCGTGCAGGACGATGTCGACGCGTCCGCAGCCCGTCTCCGTGGTGCCCTCACTGAGGTTTGCGACGCGTCGATGCCGCGGAGCGTACACCGCCCAGACAAACGGGCGGTATACTGGTGGTCGCCGGAGATCGCCGATCTCCGGGCGGCCTGCTCCGCGGCCCGGCGGCTGTTCGGGCGCAGCCGCCGACGGCGGCACCGGGACCCCGAGGTGGAGGCCCGGCTGTATGGCAGTTACAGGGAGTGCAGGAAGACCCTGCAGGCTGCCATCAGCCGGGCGAAGGAAGCGGCATGGGAAGAGCTGCTGCAAACGCTGGAGGGGGATCCTTGGGGGCGCCCGTATCGGCTCGTACGCAACAAGTTACGATCATGGGCGCCCCCGGTGACGGAGACCCTGCAGCCGGAGGTGGTGGCGAGGGTCGTGGGAGGATTATTCCCCGACCCTCCGCTGCTACCGGCTCCTCCCATGCCTCCACCTCGGGCGGAAGTTGAGGAGTTGCCTGACAGTCCTCCCCAAATTACAGAAGAGGAGATGGGGAGAGCTGTCGAGCGCCTCCTCAACCGGCGGAGAGCGCCCGGCCCTGACGGGGTCCCGGGCCGGGTGCTCGGCCTTGCACTGGGCCATCTTAGGGGTTGGCTTCGGGAGCTGTTCGACCGGTGTTTGGTAGTCGGGCAGTTCCCGAAGCTCTGGAAGCAAGGGCGGCTCTGCCTTATGGCGAAGGAGGGCCGCCCTGCCGACTGTGCGTCCGGGTATCGGCCCCTCGTCCTGCTGGACGACGTCGGGAAGGTGTTGGAGAGGGTCGTCTCTTCCCGAGTCGTCCAGCACCTGGAGGGAGTGGGGCCAAATTTATCGGACGCGCAGTTTGGCTTCCGGACAGGGCGTTCCACTGTGGACGCCTTGTGCCTCCTAAAGTCGCTGTCGACGGAGGCGACCTCCCAAGGGGAGAGGGTCTTGGCGGTGTCCTTAGACATCGCCAACGCCTTCAACAGTCTGCCGCACGGTGTCATACGGAAGGCTCTCCGATATTTCGGAGTGCCCCCGTACCTGCGGCAGCTGTTGGAGGCGTACCTGGAGGACAGGGAGGTCGCCTACGTCGACGGCGACGGGCGGATGGTCCGGCGGGCCACAAGGCGGGGGGTTCCACAGGGGTCGGTGCTAGGTCCGCTCCTGTGGAATATGGGCTACGACTGGGTGCTCCGCGGCGTGCTCCCATATGGAGCGCGTCTAATCTGTTACGCGGATGACACCCTAGTCGTAGCCCGGGGGGGGAATTGGAAGGAGGTGGAGCGCCTGGCCACGATGGCCACAACCCTCGTGGTCAGGCGCATAAGGAGGTTGGGCCTCAAGGTGGCCCTCGAGAAGACTGAGGCCCTGTTATTCCACGGGCCTCGGCAGGGGCCACCTCCTGGGGCCCACATAATGGTGGAGGGCGCCCGGATTAGGGTGGGGGCCAAAATGAAGTATTTGGGCCTCACCCTGGACGGGCGCTGGCGGTTCGAGCCCCATTTTGCGGGGCTCGGTCCGCGAATTGCTGGGGCGGCGGCAGCACTCGGCCGGTTGCTCCCCAATATTGGGGGGCCGGGTGCCGGGTGCCGGCGACTTTTCATGGGAGTCGTGCGGGCGATGGCCGCCTACGGGGCACCGGTCTGGGCAGACGCCCTCGGTGCCGCCAACGTGCGCACGCTGCGCAGTGCGCAGCGCACGGTGGCACTGAGAACGATCCGGGCGTACCGGACGGTGTCCTCGGCGGCGGCCTTTGCGCTCGCCGGCTCCCTTCCCTGGGAGCTGGAGGCAGGTGTTCTCGCCGCTGTGTACGAATTCACGGCGGCGAGGAAACGTAGTGGGGAGCCTCCGGCTCCCAGGGAGATAGGGTGTAAGAGACGGCAATTGCGGGAGGAGGCAGTCGAGAGGTGGATGCAGGACCTGGCGGACGCGCGCTACGGAACGTACACTGTTGACGCCGTCCGCCCGGTCCTGCGGGAGTGGATTGGTCGCGAGTGGGGCTCCCTGACGTTCAGACTGGTGCAGGTGCTGACTGGACACGGTTGTTTCGGGTGGTACCTGCACCGGATCGCTCGCAGGGAGCCGACCGCCGCCTGTCACGAGTGCGGCGCTGAGGAGGATAGAGCGCAGCACACTCTGTCTGAATGTGCTGCATGGGAGGTGGAGCGCCGCACTCTGGCGGTGGCGGTAGGAGAAGATTTGTCGCTGCCGAGCGTGGTTTTGTCCATGCTCGGCAGCGAGCAGGCATGGCGAGCAGTGGCCTCCTTTTGCGAGGAAGTCATCTCGCAAAAGGAGGCGGCGGAGAGGGCCCGCGAGGCGGACCCCCTCAGTGGGCGTCTTCGCCATCGGAGGACCGGCAGGAGGAGGCGGCGCTTTGCCCAACTCCTCCTGCCACCGTAGCCGGACCTGAGGGGATGCAGTCGGGGGGCTCATCCCCTCATTGCACAGGTCTGGCGGACGTGGGGGAGGCAGTTGGTGTGTGCCCAGCTGCCTCTCTATAGGTAGGAGCCCGGCGGCCACCTTCCGCTGGGCGGACCGTTGGGGCGGCTATCTAAGGGGAATAGCTTAGATCGATCCCTTGCCGCCCCAACATCACGGTCTGTCGGTACACCGTGGGGTTTTAGTCCGTGCGAGTCGGACATAACTCACTCTCTCCCCCGGGAGGGTGGGATATCCATAAGGGATTTCCCCACGTAAAAAAAAAAAAAAAAAAAAAAAAAAAAAAAAAAAAAAAAAAAAAAAGTAAAAAGCTTAACGGTACTTTTTCGGATTCAGTCGCGGCCTTCATCTCCTCCTGTTTCCTTGTAGACATTACCATTGAATATTAATAATTTAAAATTTACAATAAAATATAAATGAAAATAATAGAGAAGTATAAATAATGCATTTATTACCCTGCCTACCTACTAAGTAGACCGGCGTAACGTTATATGTTTATTACTAATCGGGAGCTCAACGTAATTCCCGGTATAGAGATAAGAGACGCTGGAATTCAAAACACGGTTGCGCGACTGTGTGGTCTTAGGATGAATACGATGTTTACGAATATAATTTGTCAATAACTAATTTAATTAATTATCTTATAAAGATATGAACATATTAAAAATAAACACTGGATTTCACTGGATTTCACTGGATCTTGAAGTCACTATGGGCACATTTGAAGCAAAGTAAAATAGTCACTTACAGGATAATCTTCATGTTTGTTATGCACACGGTTGTGTGCCGAATTAGGCCTCGGATGTCCTTGATTGATGCAGGATCGGGATGTGGTAACAGTAACCGCTGTGGTCACTGTAGTCACCGGTGAGTGTACCACTATTAGTGCAGAGCCCCTGTAAGGCTCTATGAAACAACGGCAACTTAGGGTACCTTATGAGATGACCCTGAATACACTTTTGACACTTTTTGGCACTTTTCGACACTTTTCGACACTTTTGACACTTTTAGGACACTTATAACTTTGGATACTTTATTATTTGTTGTGCACTTTATGATATTATTTATATTGGAATTATTATTTTAGGTCCGTCACGAATTTCGGGGCGTTACCGGGATATATACATACGAGAACCCGGTATCCCACCGCTGCCACCAAAATGTTATAGGGATCTTAAAAAATCCCTTTTTAAAAAAAGATTTATTTCATTAATTATATATTTATTATTAGAAGAATTGTTTACACTGACTTATAAGGATTTAGAGTGTTATGGACCGAGACTGGGAATGAACTACGACTGACTGGGTGGTAACGTGGAGCGTGTTAGGACTCGGGAAATGCTGACGCTAGGTATTGAGAAAGGTACTGGATAGGAAGGGGTAAGATCTGTGGTGTCGGAGAAAGGTCAGCATATAAGGGTACATGGTTAGGGTATAACAGAACGATCAGTACCAGCCTGTCTCTCGAAACAGAGCGTGTTCACGCCCACGCCCGCGTAACCACAGATCACGTCGCCGTAGTCTGGGGGTTAATTTCGCTCCCGCACAACCGATTAGGCCTCTCACGGCAGCGGCTCAAGCCTAGGTTCGATCCCTCGGTAGGGAGCCCTTTTTCAGGTCAGTGAGCACGCTCGATCTCTGGCTGCCCCTACCATGCGGCGGACGGTACACCGTCGGGTTTTAGTCCGTGCGAATCGGACATAACCTACCCTCTCCCCCGGGAGGGTAGCGTATCCGTTAGGGATTTCCCCACGTTAATAAAAAAAAAGCGAGCCCTTGAGTGCGTTGCTTGCGCGATACGGTGACACACAAATATACATCACTGCTACAGTACTACACGATCACCCCCACACACGTGCACGCCTACACTCTTACACATGAAAGTGGAAGGATTTTACTTTTTTCCCCTTATCGAACTGAAAAACTCTCAATTTTCCGATAATAAATATATGGAGAAGTTGTTGAGGCGTGTATGCTTGGTACACATATACGTTTCAACAACTCATACATATATGAATAGTTAGCTAGGTTAGCTAAGATAGATCGCGATTTTGCATGCAACAGGCAACAACTAAGCCGAGGTGTGCCGTTTCACCCTTGAGATGGTTGCCAAAATAAAATCGGCTGAGTGCCTTAAGCGCTCGCTTTAGTAGTCCGGTGAAGCTGTTAAGACCTTGCTGGGTCAATAGCGTAGTCATTTCGAAAAAAAAAATCAGTCGGCGCAATACTCACGCTTATATTTCTCTGTGATCATGATTTCGTTTACTGGAAGCTTAGGATTCTGTTCTTTAAACGAATCATATAGTCGTGCTCTCTGAATCTGTGGTCGCTTAACATGTCAACTTTACAATTAATGGGACTACCACGTAAGCACATAGTAATCGGTATTGTCGTATTTACTGATCAAGTTAATACTTATGGATATTTCTACAAGCTGAGGAAAAGAAATCTAATAGGAACGAATACTCACCAGAACAAATAAATGCTATTATAACTTTTTCAAGAAGATTTGCTAATATTAAAAATATAACATATGCAGAGTTAGCAATGTAGTAAAAATATGAAGCTGATAGATGGCGTTCAGAACAAATCTGACGATTACGCGATGGCATGTGCCTTGCATCGCGTCATTCGATTTTTTGCATTATAAGGGTTTTCTATATGTATAATAAATTTTAAGTATTGTCATCGTTCTCACGCAGGTGATAGCCCACGAGCTCGCACACCAGTGGTTCGGCAACTTGGTCACAATGAAATGGTGGTCTGACTTGTGGCTGAACGAAGGTTTCGCTACGTACGTCGCGTGGATAGGTGTCGATGCCGTCGAACCTAGCTGGAAGTATTACACCTTGCATGGTATTGAGAATATTCTCAATATACTACAACTCGACGCCCTTGAATCGTCGCACCCAGTAAGATATTTTGCGGTATCTTTAGACCTACAATAACCATTAACAGTAACAATAAAAGTTTTAATAGATACGCTTAACCAAACAATAAAACGCATGTTAATTTTATTGTGAAGCTTATTTATAAGAGGTACTTCCGTTCCCCGCCGACGTGTCAACTTTTGATAGTGAATATCGTTGACTTCTGGTCAAGTACGTCACGTGTATCACCTTATAATGGCAGAATGGCGCGTTCGAAGCGACCCGATGCCATGTTTTTGTATCATTCGATCGAATATCACCAGCAGAATTTAAAGTGTTAAGCTTCGTATAAGGTAAGTAGATTAATACGCGTTTTGTTGCAAGGGAAAACGCTTCTATTAATTTGGATAGACCTTATCTGAAGCTATTTATGAGAGTTGTTTATCATCGCCTAATGGTGACAGAGACACTGAGGGTAATGTGATTTAGAAATAAGTTTCACAACAGTTGGTGTATTTTGTGTAGTGTTTATTTTACTAACGAGCTTCTTACTTAATGAGACAAATACTGAACTTAGCATTTACAAAATTTCTATTAAGTAATTACAATCAATATAGGAAGAATATATACGAGGCATAGTTATTAAAAAAAAAAACATACAGTCGAATTGATAACCTCCTCCTTTTTTTGAAGTCGGTTAAAAATTGGTATTCTGAAAGGAATAGCACAAAGGTAATCTCAGAATAATCAATATTATAGTGGACGCTACGTTGCACTTCCGCCTGGTTAGAGTGCAAAATAGTGTCCACTATAATATTAATGATGGGTTTTCACAAAGTAACGACTTCATCAATCAAATGTCTCGAAATAATCATTATTTCATATAAGCCTACCGTGGGTTTAAGAATTTAATTGTTCTGTTACTTTATTGCACAATTTCTGGATTGTATCCTTGATATTTTATTTTTTATTTTCTTTTCTTCTAATTTTATTTATTTTCAAACCTTAAAATAAGCTGTTACACAATATAAACCCTAAAAAGTACTTCAAAATTTGCATTCGACTCTGAATGTCCAAATTCATCTTTTTCAGGTATCAGTCCCAATTAACGACCCAAAAGACATCGACCATATATTCGACGTCATCTCGTACTCCAAAGCTTCCGCTCTCATACGCACTATGACACTGTTCTTGGGTACCGATGTATTCAGAGAGGCGATTAATAAGTAAAAGTTGCATTATTAATTATAGGAATTATGCTATTTAATAAAACTTTATCATCATACGAAACCCACTGCAGGGCTATAAGCTTCTTCCCGAAGGAAAGAAGGCTTAATCACCACGACATACGTACTCGCTATTTCAAATCTCTGAGAAGTCCACAGTTCTATGTTTTCCCATAGGCAGAAGTACTTTAAGGACATTTCTCAAGTGCAGGTTTCCTCACGATGTTTTGCTTTACCGTCAGCCGATTGTGTTACCAATATAGATAGGTAAATGTACGCGAATTCCAAAAAGTTCGTTGGAACATGTCGCGGTTCGATCACCTACTGACATCGGGTTGATATTCCACTAGTCAAACCATTAGACCACTACCATTTTGAGAAAACTTTTAAGGAACCTTGATTCGGTGCAAGCAATATTAGGGTGTGAAGGATTAGCTGAGAGTTTGTAGCACCAGGAAAGTTTTTATTTCTTGAGTTTCCAAGTTATCAAGGTTATAATGAGGTATTTAGTGCTCTTTGCCGCAGAGAAAGGTTGCTTTTATTTTTCATGAAAAACTTATTAATCATCAGTGTGTAGTCCTCCGTGGCTGCCTACAACACGAATAGACATGTAATATCGTATCATTGCACCGCTTCGGTAAATAGCAAATCTTACATTACTTACAGGTACCTCATTAAGTATTCGTACAAGAACGCGGAAATGGAGGACCTCTGGCAGGAGCTGACAAAAGTGAGCCACCGGCGCGGAGTGCTCAAGCCGGACGTCACCGTGAAGGAGATTATGGATACGTGGACCACGCAGACTGGGTACCCGCTGCTCACCGTCACCAGGGACTACACTGACAATACACTCACCCTTACACAGGTTAGCTATATATGTAAAATATCAAATTTATAATATTATCTCAACTGCCGTCATCCACAGCATAAAATATTAGGGTTTGCTTAAGGTCATTTCCTAGATTTACATTCATATAACTTCAAAATTATTTGTATTGTCGGTTCATTTATTCTTATTCATTTGCATGTACTATATTTTTGTATTTGTTTAATAATCCTGCTCACCTGAATAAGGGGGATTTTTAAACATCCTTCCAAATCATTTACAAATCAGCACAAACGGTGATTCCGATTTTGATTTTATTTATCCTTCACTCTTATGATAGTAGCAGCGTGGTACCCACGCTACCATTTCCTGCTAAAGTAGTGACGCTATAGCACTTCGGTGCCCTACAAAAGCAGGTAAAAATTCAACCACTATGCTATGATTTCATCAGGGTGTTTTACTTCATCTGAAAGCTCTCGGGTTCATTGTAGGGTGCGAACTTACGTCAAATGAAATCCGAATCGTATGAACGTGTTAAATAAATCTTTGTTTCAGAAACGCTATATGGCGTTTAGTGCAAAAGCCAGTACATCTACATGGTGGGTTCCATTGAGGGTTCTCAGTGAACGAGAAGCATTAGCAAAAGGAGGACCCCAGACACCCGAGCTGCAGTGGCTCGCAGCTCATGAGGGTTTCACCAGCGAACATAAATTTCAACACGACGCAGGCGCTGGCGAATGGATACTTTTCAACTCTGATATGACTGGCGAGTAGTTTTCATTTTTGTACTTGATAAGTATAGCTTATAATCAAAATCCTAAAATAGGGATAAAGATCTACGCTGGAGAGGTACTGTAAAAGAGATCGTGGACATGTCGGTACTGCGACATTAGAGGATCGGTATGTTAAAATTTATATGTTTGAGACGAGATTTTCGTAGTATAAAATATGTATAGTAATATGTTTGAGGCGCTAAGAGGAGCAAAGAAAAGGCATATTAATACAGTAAATTAAGAAATATACAAAGTAATAAATATCCGGTGTTGGTCACTATCAATAAGATCTGATATAATTGAAGATACATCCATTACTGAATCTTTTGATTGAAATTGCTCTTGTAAATTCTGCAATCACGACTGAATCCCCAATAAATAACTATTAATGACAGTTAATATATTAATACGTGAAGCAAAAAAATTGTACCTCTTTTTAACCTATTTCCCGTCAATGGTTGAACTTGAAATTTGGCATAGTTAAAGTTTATATGGCAGAGAAGTGCAGAAAGCTGTTTATTTTATATAAAATGCATTAGAAGTACATTAAATTAATTAAAATATGCACTACTCGCACTACTACTCGATTTTTACACAACATATACAGACATGTAAATAAAAAGACATTCTGACAGCCGTGAGTAATCACGAACCTCAAAAAAGGTAGGAGGAAGAAGGTTGCTATGCTCGACTGTATGTATTTTTTAACTCTTACGTTCCAATTACCATTTTTCATCCTACATTCAACAATGATATTATAAAATGTAACTATTATTGTAACGTTTATTATTTTTATGGTGATCTCACTTCAAATGATGAATTAATAAAAAAATGAGCCAAATGATACTTTGTATAATCAAAATTTTAGGCGTGTAAGGGGTGTCAAGTAACATCTTAAGACTTGAGACACCCAAGCCAACTTCACCTGCACGTGGTGCACCTGATGCTGAACAACGAACGAGGCAATGGCGATAGCGGGGTGGTAGGGTTTTACAGGCCGACTGGGTCGCAACCACCATGTATATGGCGAATTACCCGTCATAGTGACTCGCTTCTGCGCGTCGCGTTTTGGGATCAGCCTGTGCATATCTAGTACCGGGTGACTTTCGTCATTATGGCCGTCATGACAACGGTGACTGGCGATGGATAATCTGTCTCTCGGTGGTTGCCGATGTTTTTGGATTGTACTATGCTTAACAACAGGCATAGTGCAGTCACTTTGTCGTGCTAAGAATTTTGTGCTCATGTAGCAACAAAAAGAATTTATTTTCAAAAACTAATGGCAGTATCTCTTAGAGTTGAATATAACATCGTCTTCATAATTTCAGCTCCAGATCGACCAAAGTCTCCTTGGAGTTGAATATAACACCGTATTCATGATTTCAGCTCCATACCGCGTGAATTACGACGATCGCAACTGGCAGTTCCTGACGAACGTGCTGCTCAGTGATAAATATATGCAGATTCCAATGCCGGGTCGTGTTCAGCTCTTATCTGATGTCTTGGAACTCGCCTGGTCCAACCGTCTCGACTACACCATCGCACTTAAGTGAGAATACTTTAATAATGTGAAGTTCGAGTTTACAATGTTGATGTTTAATGTCTAGCTAATGGGCAAGCCAATTTAAAAATTAACAGAACTGATCAAAGAAACTGAGATTTCGTAGCAATATTCGCTGGAAGCTCAAGAAAATCTTGAGTTAGAACTATTTCCAACATTAAAAAGTTTTACCTTCGGACTGATCGTCTCGAAATGAATTTTTCTGAAATAGATTCATGATTTTTGGACTCTTGGACTAAATCCTATAATAACATTATCCAGGTTGGCGAATTATATACGTCGAGAGTACGAATACCTCCCTCTTGCGACTGCACTGCAGGCTCTAGCCAATATCGACAACCTTTTGAAACGGACCTCTGATTACGGTGTATTCCAGAAGTACATGAGGAAACTTATCGGAGAGACTTACGCGAAGATCGAGGGTTTCGCAACTACAAATACCATAGACGAGAATGATTTGATAAGTGTCAAGAGGAAGGTGATTTCTTTGTACCTATAACCTCTTGAATATTTAGGTAAAAAACATGCTTGAAAGCTTACTTAAGTGATCCAATTCATGAAAAATTTTTATCAGAATCTGTCCAGCTGTTCAATAAGAGTTCAGTCATATGCACATATACAGAAAAATAATACATATAAAGATCTTATTAGTCACTCTTTGTTTTAAACATAGTACAATTCAAAAACATCGGCAATAATTATCCATTTGGATATAATTTAACAAACCACATCATAACGGGAAATAAAACGCAATCGCTATAAAACATTAAAATGATTTTCAATTCGATTCAAGTACCTAACCTTATTATGATTAATTATTGACAATACATATTTACTAAAATAAAAAGTATACTATAGCAGTCGGAGATAATATACCTTTCTAAAAGTAAAAAAAATAATTGAAAATCGAATCAGTAGTACCGGAGAATACCCCGAACATCCAAAGCCATAAATTTTATCTCTCTATAGTATTAATATAGATAATACTAGTGACACATTGAACAACTGTTGGCGTCACAATAGTCTGACACCATTTACGTGTTGCGAGGACGATGGGAATTTATGATTTTTTGTATATTAAATTGTATGTTGCATCGTGTAGTTTGGTGAAGCTGTAAAGGCTGTAGTTTGGTGAAGCTGTAAAGGCCTTTTAAGACCAATAGCGTAGACTATTCGACAAAAAATAAATTGTATGTTGTAGTCCGGTAGTCCGGTGAAGCTGTTAAGACCTTGCTAGGTCAATAGCGTAGTCAGTTCGAGAAAAAAAATGTATGTTATCTTGTGTTACTTGAATGTATGTAAAATGTATTTTGAAAACGAAAAAAAAAGTGATGTATTGTAAATAAAAAAACAATAGTATATAGCATTACGAAAATTATCAAAACTTAACAATATAATGTGTGAAATATGTTTAAAACAATATGGAGTAACCAAATAAAACGAATAGAAATAAGTAGAATATAAAAAAAGACTAGAAAGTGCCAAAATGGAAAATATAATATTGATATTGAGTCCTAGATCTCCCCTTACCTCACCCCTTCATTCTTTTTCCTTTCCTTTCCCTCCTAAACCATTAATACATGGTTGGGTCCAGCTGTGTGTTATAAGATTATTTATGCAATTTTCCTATAAGCAGGTTTTACTGATCAAGTGGGCGTGTCGTATGAAGATGCCTGCATGCGAAGAAAATGCTATGCACCTTTTCGATCAGTGGATGGATGTCCATAATCCTGATGAGTATAACCCGTGAGTTACTTCTAAGATACATAATTGTAATTTAGTTATCTTGACGGAAACTTTTTTATTCCTCTTGTATTCCGATGTCTAGAAAGTTTCTTTGGTAGTCTTATAGTAACTGTAGGGTTACATCTGACTTTCCCATTTTATGCTTGCTCAGTACCACCATTTTAATATGATATTATGTTGAGTACATATTTCATTCTCGTTCTTAAACTATTTAAGGGTCGCTATTTGAAAATCGCATAGGTCTTCACCTTGAATAAATACTTTTTACGCAGGTCTGGGGATCCAATGTAGAGTGTAGTTTTGTTGAAAATTATTAGAGAAGATTATATCGCTGTCGTGTTTTCCTGTAGTTTTCGTCACGATTCATAACCACAAATGTGCAAGACGAATCATTTCAGCGATATATATTTATATACCTACTAGCGGTCCCTGCGGACGTTGTTCCACCCTAATCATTAAAAAAGCCTATTATCCGACCGAAGCGCCACCTACCGGGTCATATTAAATCTAAACAACAGATCCACTTTCCACGCACACAAAAGTTCATCAAAATCGGTCTAGCCGTTTAGGAAGGGTCCAGTGACATACACACGTACAGAAAAAAATTATGTGAATTTCTCCAACAATAGTTGAGCGTAACTAGGTGATAATAGGATAATTTTTAACATAAGCGAAGCATTTGTGGCCACATACATATACTATAATCAGAAAGGTATAAGAATCAACATCACATCAGCATGTAAGGAAACCAATGCAGGGTTATATACCAACTTGACAAACAACAAACAACAAACTATGAGATATCCACAGTTCTGTATTTCCCCACATACGGTTGTGCTATAAGAACAAGAACATGAGAAATGTTTAGAATCCATCACGTGTTTTCCTTCACTGTCAATCAGATAATGTTACGAATTGAAATGGGTAAGTTTATGTAAAGTCACAAAAAATCATCAGTACAGGCCGGGAGCAAACCTCGGGACGATGTATTGGATCCAATTTCTTGCAGAATTCCTCCGAGTTTATCGTCAGTCAACTATACCCTATATACATATGTACCCAACTATCCCAATATAAATGGGTAAACGTATGCGAATTCCGATAAATCCATTGATACATTCCGAGGTTTAGATCTGAGAGTATTCAATTGAATGTAATTCTCTGCAGAATTCCTCTGGACCTCCGTCGGGTAGTGTACTGCGTGGCCATAGCGCGCGGCAGCGTGCGGCACTGGAAATTCCTGCTCGTGCGCAAACAACGCGCCAACGCCGCGAGCGCTCGTGCTACCATGCTCACTGCGCTCGCCTGCTCTAAGGACGTCTGGATCCTCAACCAGTCAGCACCTTCTTCTGTTTACCTCTATTTTATTATAAATGCATTGGGGTGGGCCAAAAGAGTATTGAAACTCGAATAGACGAGAATCACAAACTAATGATAATATAACATTCTTTTATCATTTATAATTCACAATTTTATCTATAACTAGCAGGCTCGGGGGACATTATCCCACCCTGATTATTAAAATAAAGTTCCGAATTGCACGGACTAAACCCCACGGTGTACCGACAGACCGTAGTGTTGAGGCGGCAAGGGATCGTTCTAGGCTATTCTCCTTAGATAGTCACCCCAACAATCCGCCCGGCGGATGGTGGCCGCCGGGCTCCTACCTATAGAGAGGCAGCTGGGTACACACCAGCCGGACCTGTGCAATGAGGGGATGAGCCCCCAGACTACATCCCCTCAGGTCCGGCTACGGTGGCAGGAGGCGTTGGGCAAAGCGCCGCCTCCTCCGTTGGCGAAGACGGCCGCTGAGGGGGTCCACCTCGCGGGCCCTCTCCGCTGCCTCCTTTTGCGCGATGACTTCCTCGCAAAAGGAGGCCACTGCTCGCCACGCCTGCTCGCTGCCGAACATGGACAAAACCACGCTCGGCAGCGACAAATCTTCTCCTACCACCGCCGCCAGGGTGTGACGCTCCACCTCCCACGCAACACACTCAGACAATGTGCTGCACAGTATCCTCCTCAACGCCGCACTCGTGACAGGCGGCGGTCGGCTCCCTGCGAGCGATCTCCGACTAATCCACTTCCGCAGGACCGAACGGACGGCGTCAACGGTTTACGTTCCGTAGCGCGCGTCCGTCAGCGTCCGCCAGCGTCCGCCTGCATCCACCTCTCGACTGCCCCCTCCCGCAACTCCCGCCTTTTAACTTCTATCTTCCTGGCAGCCGGAGGCTGCCCACAACGCTTCCTTCCGGCGAGCACCCCAGCTTCCAGCTCCCAGGGAAGGGAGCCGGCGAGCGTAAAGGCCGCCGCCGGTGACACCGTCCGGTATGCACTGAGCAGCGCTCGGACGTTGGCGGCACCGAGGGCATCAGCCCAGATCGGTGCCCCGTAGGCGGCCATCGCCCGCACGACTCCCATGAATACCACTTCCAATATTGGGGAGCAACCGGCCGAGTGCCGCCGCCGCCCTAGCAATTCGCGTCTCGAGCCCCGCAAAGCATACCTCATGAGTCACTATATCTACGTATCTACTGGTGAACACCGCATATTTGCTATATACCTATAAAAAAAACCAAATGCCAGCAAAGCTGTGAGAAACCGCTACTATCATAAGCAACAATGTACCTTTACGATAGAGAATTAGTGGAGATGTAAATTCTGCATGGCAATTGGGTGACTTTATATTCATTAAACTTTCATTCAGCATTAAGCTAGTTGTCCCATGTTTTAGACTTAAGGACGCGCTCTCAAAAAAGGTCCATTTTCACTGTTTTTCGGCACAAATTACAACAAAACTACTCAACTTTGGTAAACATAATGACTAACTACAGTTACATCGAACCTTTAACAATGTTGTACAGATGATTGTTTTTTAAAACTAATGAGTTATCATTTAAAATAATCAACTCTCCGTAGTCTCCTCTCGCAAAACAGCCTGATTCTCGGTATCAAAATCTCAGTAATTTTACGATTTTCTTAATTTAAAAAAGCTGATTATGCTACATATAATCAAGTTTAAATAACAAGAAATAAAATCCAAGTTATGTATACTACATCTGAGAAAAAAATTATTTAGTTGTGAACAAAATTTCACCATTTTAGGTTAATTATGTAGACTTTAACTTCTATGGAATAAGGTTCAATTTATTTCTTTATTTAGTTTCGATTGACACAAAAGTATGAAAGAAGGATTCACTTCGTGTTAGACCGCGCTACAGACCGCGCTCTGGCGCCATACAGTAAGGACGTGTACGTCGTTTTGCACTACGTATACACTTCACAAAACGTTTTGATCATTTCGAAATACTAACCAACTTTTTATAGTCGTTTACTTTTCTAGTAGTAAGAGACACTGTGATTAGGTTGAAACAAAAATTCTAAATTTGATTTTTATTACGTTAGTTCTTTTTATATTTTATGTTTTGAGGTATTGTTATGGAACTTCTTGTCGGGTAGAAATACATATGTCGTCTTTGTAGTCTTCTTGTTAGTAGTGACGAGAGCTTACCACAGGACTGAACAAAATGATCTGATGACGACCCACTTCAAAAACTGTTATGGAAGTCATTGATGGATAGAGACAGATGTCTCGTTTGTACTCCTTTCGTTAGGTAATAACAAAATGGCCTCATAATGGACTCTTAGAAACGTGTAGGGAGCTCTTTCATGGTTAGAAATATATATGTCGTTTTCGCATTCTCTTTATTAATTTTTATTATCTATTCAGAAAATATATAATAATATCATAAACAGATAATTTAACATAACATAAACAGAATTTACAAACAAATGTAATCTTTCAAAAGAATCACATATAACGCTTATTCTTTATGAGAACATGATCTCTCAAGTCTTGTTTATAATGAAACGAATCATTTGCTGAAAAGTGTATCTAAGCTAGAGATGCAAAGTTTGTCGGTGGAATTAGGGTTCGTTTTACACAAAGGCCGTCAAATGCTGCCCGTTGTACTATCAGTATTACAACTTACAATTCAGGTGTTTTGTAGTATGTTTTTCACAGAATTATTTTTGATATAAAAGCAAACGCTAAGTTAAAAATTCTCCTATCTAAATCTCTGAGCACATACTCATATTTGTAGCTAATATATATATGTACTAAAATTCAGTTATCACGATATAGCCAATTGTCTAGCCCATGAGGAATTAAACATTAATAAGACATTATGATACTTTTCAGCATAAACTCTATTTCTAGTTACTCTATACTATACAAAAATGTTGATATCACGACAAAGATACATACTAGCGCATCTACGCATGAGAAATGAAACTTTCATCAGATAGAGTGAGACTAAACATCTGAACCCAAACCTGATGTTTGTAGCTACTTTGAATACTACAGTTCAATTCTCATGATACAGCTACTCATCTGATCCATAAAATGAAACATTGATCTGACTCTATGAAACTAGAACACTGATTGCAAAGTTTAGGTTTCTAGTGATTATCAGTACCAAAATTCTGTTATCATGATTCAGCTACTCACTTGGTCTATGAGAAATTATACTCTTAGCTGATACGACAAGACTCAACATCAGAGCGCAAACTTCATGTGTAGGTATAGCTATTATTAATATTTAAAAAAATATATCACGAAATAGCTCTCATCTGGTCCTAAGATATGAAACATTTGGCTGACACTAAGTCTTTGTGTGCAAACTCAATGTTTCTAACTATTAGTACTATACTAAGATTATCATATATACTGTTTTCACCAAACTTTAAAAAATTAAAACCTTGCTCCTACACTAGGAGACTAAACATCTAAGCACAACTTGATGTTTCTAGCTATTACCTAAACTATAATCCAGTTACCACAATACTACTCTTCATGAAAATGTTGAGAAATTAAGCCTTGATCGGGCACAAAGGGCCTAAATATTTGAAGACAAATTTGATGTCTATTACGTATACATATTAACGTTTAGTTATACTGTTTTTGAGTGAGTATGACCTTGAGAAACTATAATTTATTTTGGTACTATTGCATCAAATACAACAAAAAGTAGAATATAAATAATAAGTAAATATTGTAATATTTTTATAAAAGTATCAAAGTCGTTTATATTGTGGTATTACCGCAGCGCTTATCAGTTTTTATGTCTGTGTGAGTGAGCTATACGCGTCTAGTAGAACTCGAAGCCGAAATTAAACTTCTAAATTTGAGAGCCCGTCCTTAATAAAACCAGTAACAGTTTATTGGGAAATAGTGCTAGGTTTTACAACAAAGTACCAAAGGATATTACCGATTTGCCGGATTGATTGTGAATTTAAGCGTCATGTCAAGCGGGTTTTGGTGTTAAGACTATTACAGAGTGGATCAATATGTCAACGATGGTGATTTCTGGAATTGAATCATCTCTATCCATCCATTGAAAACGTTTATGATATATGGTGGGAAAAGGCCGTCAGGGCTTGAATGCACCATGAAATGCGGCGTCCTTCACCACCATTGTTGCGGGTTTTTGTACGGAGAGATTTTTGGCTTTCTTGTTAGCGAGGGCAAAGGTATAACTGGATGTATGCTCAATCGCAGGATCACAAGGTAATTAGTCAATTGAGCTTGGTAATGGAATATAAACACGCACTTACTTGGCAATTCCAGTCGCCGGGCTCAGCACTGCTCCGGTGGCGAAAACTCTTTGTCCCAGACTTTCTTGCGGCAAAACACTAAGTACTTGAACTTATATTATTGTTGCATAACCATATGCAATATACACCTTTGATAGCGGTGCGGATGCGCAACAAAGTGCGTTTTTTAGCGAGGAGGACGCGTAACCGACTGCTGCCCTTTAGCGGTATGTTTAGGAGGGAAAGGTGTGGGGTGGGGAAGAGGAGCTCCCCGCTCCAACAAATTATAAACTAACTACCAATATATATGTTCCTGGTATATATATATTTATTTTCATATTTAGCGCTTAAATCGAATAAAGTGTTTCTCATTTGATTTGATTTCAATTCCAGATGGTTTGTAGATATATTTTCAACTTAGCAACTGTAGCCTAGCCAGGTGAGATGTTAAATCTTAGTATTTAACATCCATCTTTTCCAATCCATGCATTTCCAATAAATGAATAAATGGTCGCTTAACGCGTTCCGTTCCACGTGTACTACCGTCGGTGCACGTTAAACTTGAACTTTACACCACGTGTACTACCGGTGGTACACGATTCGATAACTATTGAAAATTACTGTTAAATAAAATTACTTATGTCATGGTATGGATGATGCTGCATAGTAATTTTGTGCGGTACTACGCGATGTAGTCTGGCGAAGCTGTGTATGCCCGTCATGTCAATACCATATAGAATTCGAACAAAATGAGTATGAAAATACATCTATTTTTTGCCCAAAATATCAAATAGCCCGAACAAGACAGACATAAATCGGTACGGAACGTGTTAAAAGTAGGGAGGAACCTAGATACTTCCATTTGGTTGATTCTCTCTGATTCATATTAAAAAATTAACTGTTATCAAGGTATCTGGAGTGGACGATTACTGATAACCCGGAGGTGCGGCGTCAAGATGCCCGAGTTGTTTTATATAATATTATAGAAAACAGCGTCGGTTACTACGTTGGCAAGGAGTTTGTCTACAATCGCATTGAGGAAATTGACAAGGCGTATGTATATGAGAGTTTTCTTTTTTGGTGATTTATTAATATTACGATTGTAGGGCTAACAGTATTTCTTGAACCATTCCACAATATAAGTATCTTCCTAATACATTAAACCAGTATATCATGTCTTTAATACATTATACCAGTATATTATGTCTTAAATCCGTTATACCACTCCATGTTTCAGGCTCATTAAGACCAGTAACAGGTTTTTAGGTAATAGTGTTAGATCTTATAACAAAGTTCCAAAGCACGTTAGTGATTTGCGACATAATCGGTGTTATTACAAAAAAGTTAAATACTTGGTTTAAAAAAGGTTTCGTAGGAAATGCACCGCGCTCACCCGGAGTAAGATCGCGTTATCCTTTTTTCGCAAGTGTAACCTAACCTAACCAAAGCGAGACAAAAGAGCAAGACGGCGAACATTCACCGAGAGATCTTTTTAAAGCAAGCGTTCAAAACGTGTTTAACTTTTTTGCAATAACACCTAATAAGTTCAAGTTTTATGTCGAGACGACTATAGTGTAGATCAGTATTTAAATATGGGTGACGTCTGGAAATAAAACGTCTCTCTATGCATCCACCAGAAACGAATGTAACTGTGTATGTCTTAAAAAATATGTTGTTCTGAGTTATGTATAATGAAAAGATAAACTAGATCGAGTTTGTTGCTCACAAAATTACCCTATTATTAAATATATATATACTAGATCTGTTGTTGTATGTTTGTATGTGACCCACAGATTCAGTGGTAATAGCCACGCTATCGGGTCCATAGTGGATGCCATTTTGAACCAGTTTACAACTAAACGGGAACTCGACGAGGTATTTCAATATTAAATCTTAAGAAATAGTGCTAAGATAGAATAAATAGTAAAGCTAGTTTACACATATATACACATGCACGTTTGTACAAAAGAAGGAGGCAGAAAATCGAATGAAGCATTACACTTTTTTCATAGGTGAAGATTTTTACCAGTTAACTTCTACTGCAAACAGTGATAAGGAACTTCTTTCCAAATATTTACACTAACTATGCAGTAAAAGGCATCAGAGATCTGATTTCCGAACATATTAATGTACACTAATATGATTTAATTATATATTTGATACTGCATTCTGCATATTGACATCTATATTAATATTATAAAGAGGTAAAGTTTGTGACTTTGAGAGATTGGGGAATATCTTTTTTCTTTTTTTTTATTGAAGCACGACAAAGTGACTGCACTATGCCTGATGGTAAGCATCGTACAATTCAAAAACAGTGGATACCACCGAGAGACAGATCATCCATCGTCGGTCGCCGCTGTCATGCCGGCCATAATGACGAAAGTCACCCGGTACTGGATATGCACAGGCTGTTACCGCGAAACGCGACGCGCAGCGAGTCACTATGACGGGCTTTTTCGCCATGTACATGGTGGTTGCGACCCAGTCGGGCTGTAAAACCCTACCATCCCGCTATCGCCATTGCCTCGTTCGTAGATCTGCAGGATGCACTACGTGCAGGTGAGGTTGGCTTGGGTGTCTCAAGTCTTAAGATGTTACTCGACACCCCTTACAAGTTACTCGACACCCCTTACATGTTACTCGACACCCCTTACACGTTACTCGACACCCCTTGCATGGATCTTCTTAACCGATTTTGAAAATTCTTTTACCAATAGAAAACCACGTTACTTGTCATATAATATATATTAACCCAAAAAACGAAAAGGCTTTTTTGTGGTAGTCGGATTTGCAAAGTAAGTCTGAGAAAGGACAGTAGAACGAAAACGAACGCTGCCTTACTCGTAACGATGAGAGATACATGATTGAGTTTTAGAAAAAGGTTGTAGAACTTGATAACGCCTACAAAAAAGTCAGCGACATCATATGTCTAACTTTTATACTGTCACAAAAAGTATTTTTTTCTCTAAAAAAAAATGATACAACGATTATGAATTCTCATCAAAATACATAGCACTCAGTACTAACCGAATCACACATAATTTCATTACAACTAAAAATATTTAATGCCCAACAAAGTGCACGTGCCCGGTTCAGCTAGTTATACATATAGTAAGGAATTAAAAAAAAAAAAAAACAAACAATAATTTATTATTAAAAACATAACTGGCCAATTTAGGTATAAACTGATAATAATCTCTCATTGAATTACTTTTTGAATAATCGACACGAGTTCTGCACGTTACGACGGCCACAGAAAGAGTGTGTCAACACGAGAAGCGCCGCCCCTTGTGTGGGCTGTTCACAGTATAACCACCCGACATTAAAACATAACATCGGTCAATTGCGTCTACCCTCGATTAGTCTATTAATAGTATGGAGAGTGGGTAAATATACATATATTGGTATTTTATTTGTTTTTTTACTTGCGTATTTCTTGTAATTGCAGTTCATGTCGTGGTACGAAGATAATGCAAAGTACCTGAACAGGTCGACACAGACCATCACTCAGGGCATAGAGAAGGCGAAAGTGAACCTCGACTGGATCAACAGCAACAAGAAGTTAGTCGTCGACAAACTGAGGGAGTTCTCCATGTAAGAATATGAATAAATTAATTGCCTTTTCCGCAGTGTAGATTTTTTTTTATGAATAGTTGTTTGAGGATTTATTAGTGAGTTACATCTTTTGTAACTCGAAAATAAAAAAACGACCTCTTTCTGTGTTCTTCCTGGACATATTTATTGCAGGTTTGTAAATATATGTGTATAAGTTAACTTAAAAATACATGTGGCCTGAAGGTTAACGTGTACCACCGGTGATACACGTGGCACGAAACATGTTAAGATTATAAACTAGTGTTCTAACCACGACTGTTACTTTTTTTTTCGATCTGACTACGCTATTGACCCAGCAAGGTCTTAACAGCTTCACCGGACTACTAAGGCGAGCGCTTAAGGCACTCGGCCGATTTTATTTGACAACTAGTTCAAGGGTGCACGGCACACCTCGGCTTGGGCTGTTGCCTGATATGTGCAATTCGCGACCTATCTGAGCTAACTTCAGCTAACTATTCATACGTATATGAGTCGTAACATATGTATATCTGTACCAAGCATACATACCTCAACAACTCTTTAGATATTTCGTATCGGATAATTTTCTGAACTATTTCAGTTAGATAAGGGAAAAAAGTAAAACCCTTCCACTTTTATGTGTAAGCGTGTATGCGTGCACGTCTGTGAAGGTGATATGTTTAACACTAAACCTACCGACAATTCTTGTATATCTATTCCTACCGCGTGCGGTCAAATTGACCGGTAATTAAAAAGTTTCATTTATTTCATTATTCAATGCAGATAATGGTTGATTTGTTGCTAAATGTGTATAAAATAAAGAATTTTCATAAAGTTTCGTCCATTTTATATAATTTTTAAATTCTTTATAAAAAAAAAAACAAATAAAATTAAAGTTTTATAGAGAATGTTATGCATACATAATATACTTTATTTGGCTTCCTCGCATTACTTAGAAATTAGTTTAGTCTGAAATGTGCACTCGCCGCAAACATATTTTTCGCATTTCGAACAGATTTTTGTTGTTTTATAACGTTTACAAAATTTAATTTGACAAGTTTTTCGTACGCACAAATCTGTACTTGTGGACGGTGTTGGTAAAAGCTGTTTTTCTTTAGATTTTGTATATAATCTAAATATATATAAATAATCTAAATGTATATATCTAAATATAATCTAAATCTATTTCACTTTCGGATGACAATAAAACCCTATTTTTTTCTGCCCTGAACGCTTATTCATAATATTCTCCTTTTCACTATCGCTTTCTGATTCTAATTCACTTGTAAATAGTTCTTGATCTATTTCCATGTTTTTTTCAATTACAAAAGTTTCTTGTTCATCATTTTCTGAAAATTCTTCTTCTATGTCCGTTATATTTTTTAGGTAATTTGTAATTTTCAAATGCTTTGACATTTTTAGGGTAAATATCTACAACAGATACTTTACCTTCTCTTCTTCAAATAAATAATGGTAAAAAACCTTTTTAGAAGTGCACTACTTGAGACTGCAATCAATACTATTTTTATCTACTCTTTTCAACTATAAGCGACTCTGAGATAGCCGTAAAAAAATTACTTTGAAATAACTTTATAACAGTTTTTCCCGCCGGTCTTATTGACCGACCGCGGTAGGTAGGTCACATAACAACTTTTTTTTGGAAAAAGAAAAAAATAACTTAAAGTAAAGAGTGAAGAAAATATTATATGGATATTCTAAGAATTGTCATATAGTTTGATAACAATATTATAACATTAAAGAATGTGTAAATTGAATAAAAAGTTTGAAAACGGTCAATTTGACCGCTACTGGTAGGTTTAGTGTTAATGTAAAATTTTGTGTCACTTTATCGCACGAGCAGCACACTCAAGCGCTCCACGCCGAGGGAACGGACCTAGGGTTGAGCCGCTGCCGAGAGAACGACTGTTACTCTTTTGTTAGAAATATTAAGTTACTCTGTCGCTATAAAAAAATTAATAAAAACATATTTTGCGTATTTCACAAGTGCATCTTATAGGCAAGTTAATCATATGTATGTCTGCCCTCAGGGATGAATTTGAAGGGAATATATTGTTGCGCTCGTCCTACTCAAGTGCCGGAATCCATGCGCCATGGTGTTGTATTGTGTATTTATTTTTTATTCTTGTACTTGTATTTATATAAAAATGTATTTTTAATATTTGTAGTTTAATTGATTGCTCATCTAACCATGTAATCATTATATTTATTTTAAACGTCATCTATCTTTTTTTATATCATAGGAGGCAAAGGAACAGATAGGTCACCTAATGTTAAGTAATCACCACCATCCATAGATACTTGCAACACCACGGGAGTCGCAAGTGCGTTTCCAGCCTGTGTTAGGGGTTGGTGAGGAGGAAGGGAATAGGAGAGGGGGAAGGTGAGGGATGGTGGGCCCCCGGTGCTCTCACTGACCGAACGAAACGCAACAATGCAAGCACTGTTACTTCACGTCGGTTTTCTGTGAAAAGGTGATACTACCCCGGGCGAGCCGACCTATTCATGCTGAAGCCAGTACTATTACTAATAATATGCGTAATATGCTTAATTCTAGTACTACATTATGAGTTGTGGATGTTTTAAATTCCTTGTTATCAGCAATTTTATCTTTAAATTTTTTTGGTTCTTTCAAAAGATAAAATTTGTTAATTCATTTTTAACATTTCTGTGGACGATTTCATCAGACTACATTTTCGTCTTGCTCAATTTTAAAATGTTTAGCTAAGTTGGTTTCTACACAGACTTAACGGCTACGTAGGTATATACCTAGGTAGCATTTTAATTGATTAAATAAAATGAAAGGCTTTTACAGCTACACTGGGCTTGAATTTTATGTATTTGATTACAAGCCTTTGCTCGCGGTTCCCTGGGGTTATTGTAGTTTGACACCTATGCCTTGGGAACAGTACTATGAAAGGTATCCTACGTCTTAATCGGAACTTGTGACAGCATGTACACGCTATTTTATGGTTGATTGAGTAGTTGAAGCGTGACAGCATAACAAGCAAATTCACATTCGGGCTTATATTAGTAAGGATATTTCACTAACAAACTTCGATGTGTCAAGTCTTCGCTCGACGCTTATGGTTATTATATTTACATACATATTAAGGTCGGAATTGCAGCGAGATTTTAAAAACAATTTATTTTACATGGCTATACATATATATTTCTACAACGTGGCTCTATACTTAAGAGAACAAGTTGTTTAGATTTATCTCATCTTCAGTATGCTTAAAAAAAAGTTATTACAAAATAGTTAAATACGTATTGAATGCATGTGCTGAAAGTTCGCCATCTTGCTCTTTTGTCTCGCTTTGGTTACATTAGGTTTGACTTGCAAGAATTGGATAACGCGAATTTACCTCTGGCGAGCGCGGTGCATTTAGTACGAAACCTTTTTAAAGCAAGTATTTAATACGTATTTAACTTTTTTGTAATAACACCGAATATGTTTTAAAATTTGACAAATTTTACGAATCATTTATATTCAATCGATTCTGGTAGAAAAGTAAAAAGCAATATGACAGTTATAAAAATTTATTGTTTTTTAAATATATGTATAATTAATGAGAAAACATTAAATCACACTTGTATAAATAAATCCTTCGTAATAATACAATTTTGATATGAACAGACGAAGCAATGGCACCGAAGGTAACTCGTGACGTGTTGCGATGGAACCCACTCACATGATGTCTAGTGAAAAATTATTCTACAAACTGACATATACCAGAATCCAAAAAAAATAAAAAACCTGTGCGCTAAGTACCCCCTGAACATTATGTTCCACATATTGTACTAAGCCCCTTGTGAAAGTGTACTAAGATATCCCGTGAAAAAATATAAACACCAGTTCTAAGACCTCTTCAGAAAGTATAGATATCAGTATACTTAAGTTCTCCCGTGAAAAAGTATAGAAAACCAATGTACCTTTTTTTTATCTTATTTTTGGCAATCAATCATTTAGATTATTACTGCCATTGTCACGTAGTCAATAATATTACAAGCATCGTGTAATCACTTCAATAATAAGCGTCGTGTCAGTTAATATTCTAACAAGATGGTGGATCCCTTGTTAAAACCTTCCACGGAGTTTTTGTGGCATCTCAGAATTTCATGCTCCGTGGTATTATTTTCCATTCACTTCACTTATGCACAATAAACTAACTATATTACGCAAAACACCACCAAATTTACAAAAAGTCTAATAACACAAGATTATGAATAAAATATAAAATCCACTACATGACAGACTGAGATCCCGCCAAAAACTCGAACCAATGTACTTAGATCACCTTGAAATAGTATACAAATAGGGGTGTACGAATATTGTTCGAATTGGATCGAATCGAATAATTCCAATTATCCGAAATTCACGAATAATTCGAACAAAATCCAGTAATTCGAGGTATTTTGAATTTTTCGATTCGAGTTTCGAATTATTCGCACACCCCTATATACAGATCAGTGTACGTATAACCCATTTGAAAAAGTATCGAGAACCTGTGTACTTAGAACTCCCTTGAAAAAGCATATTTAACCAGTGTAATAAGATTTCTCCATACCCCCATTCCAAGTGGAATAACGTCTCACGAGATATCATGTGACCGAGAAACCAGCTTCACAAAACGTTTGGCAATTTATACTATTTAATTAATTTGTACAATTTTTTATAAATTTACAACGACAATATTCCATATTATAGCACCGAGGGTTTCGTCGCCATTGTAATTGGAGAGCGAAATCATTACTGATTTATAAAATGTTAATACCACTGGATACACGTCTTTTAAGCCTAACTTAATACTATTTAAGCTTCAAATGGAACTCTTAACAAGATGGCGGCTTCGGCAGTTTAATCCGTGCGGTAAGTTTTAGTGGCTATTTAACATAGATTTCTAATTATTATTTAAAATACTATTACACATACGAATACATAATGTAAGATGAACAAAAGTAAACCTTTTAATTAAAATAAAAACCACCACATGACAGATTAAGATCCGCCAAAACTGCGAGATGCTAAGATTATTTCTATTATTTATTAATTAAGGTAACCAGATACAAATCCTTTAAGCTTAACATCCAAATGTTACCATGTAGAGATGTTACCTAAACGTCAACAAAATTATCGATAATTACACAAACCAAAATTAAATTGATTATTAATTAAAGAAAAAGGCACGTTACATACTAGAATTATTGATACTATTAAAATTAGTGAATAACATATTACAATTATTGAGTCCTTCTCCACATCCGAACAAAAATCTACAATTTATAGTGTAATACAAACAAAGTACTTATGCTAGTGTATCGAACTATATTACATACTGCTATACTATTTTAGATTTGCTTAGTGCTAAAAAAATGTATCAGAATACTATATTTGAACTGGTTGGGAATTCTATCACAAATATTTTATTTAAAAAAATCCAGAATAACAACTGGTTATTTGGCGGTATTTTCATAGAATACTTATATTTTTTTCAGTTTATATTTTCTGTAGAGTTACTATTGTTACAATTAAGCGAGATAACATTGGCAACCCTAAATCGTGTTGCGATATTCAACAAAATAAAACACTGAATTTACATACAACCAGATGTTAATACTATATTTTTTATGATATATAATAATTAACAAGACTAAATTACATTTGTTTTTAAGTTAAAAAAAAAAACTTTATATAAAAATACATTAATGGTATTGAATGCCAAAACTAAAACTTTTCTAAAACTTATTTATTGTAAATATATATAGTATACTCTATTAAAACAGATAAAATACCACTCTATTTATGAAAAAAATATTAATAACGTAATATTAAACACCATCATCATCATCATTACTTATTTTCTTTTTCCACTCTCTCCTATCAAATGTCATCTCAGTATTCACACCTTTTACGCACATATCATTTTTCACACAATCCATCCACACCTTTTTCGTTCTTCCTCTACTCGTATATCCATCCACTATCATACTCAACACTTTTCTAGTCACATGGTTTTCATCTCTTCTCATGACATGCCCATACCATATTAACCTATTACTTCTCTGTCACCGGTGCTATTTTCAAACTTCCTCTGATATACTCAATAACGTAATATTCAACACCACTTTTAAAAAAATCACAAATCAACTACAAAATATATTCTTTAATGTTGTTTAAAAATTTCAAATCAGATCCTAATATATAATAAAAAAAAAACATTTGCACCTCTTTTCAGCATTAATGATATAGATAAAGAAATTTCTAAATAAAAAATCCGCCTTTATACTACATTTCTAAATAAATTACATCACTTAAGTTATTTTCAAACCAAACATCGATCACGTATACATTTCTAATATTGAAAATTTTATAACTATTCTATAAAAATGGTATAATAAGAAATATAAACATATTTTTTTATGTATAATTAGAAATATCTTTACTCTATATATAACACACTATAATTAATTGGCAACTTTTAGCAATTATTATCGATAAAATATATTGCTAAAATATCGTTCATCGATATGTTAAACTATGAGTACACCATCACTGCTTGAGTATTTGCAAACCAAGTTGATAATTATGACGTCACACGCAATATATTTATATAAAAAGGTTTCATCGTTCTAAAACTACCTAAGTATAGTCTACATTTTTTTTAAATGTAAATATTTGTTGAATACAACAAACCTGGCAACACCGAGTGTTTATAAATCCGTTTTTGTCTCAAAAACTTTGATTACAACAGTTTTATATTCGTATTTAATCAATATAATTGAAACTATTAAAAACAGTCTTTATATAATATGTAATTAAGACCCTGATTCTAATCTATCTCCTCTGTTTGTCAGCCGATTACGTTCATTCTTTTTTTTTGTTTTGTAGCTTTTGATGAGCTTTAGTGTTATAAACTTCGAATATTTTTTTTTTTTACGGTTGATGTTCGCCCAAAAACGGCTACGTTTAATAATAATAAACGTTATGGCAATTCAATATTTCTAATAATAACGACAAAATACTTTTTAAAGTTTTTTCCAATTAATAATAGGCAGTCAATAGTAATTAGGTATCATTAGCATTGGCTATTCACAGCCAGCCAATAGCAATTTAGTATGGGTCAATACAAGCTAGTCAATAGTAAATTTGCTAAAATACTTTAATAAAAATATTAGCATAATTTTCAATTTTTTCCATATTTAAAAATATTTATTTAAAAACTAAGTTTTAAAAAAAACCTAAATTATTAATTTATTTCTAAGGTTAATACGTCTCAATAGTAATAGCAAATTTATTGTCTCATGTTACTGTCAGTCAAAATTTATTCAACAAATGCAATTTTAGGAATGACTTAGGTTTTTAGTGTATAATAAATGTAGAATTAAATATTCAAATAAAATCGTTTTAACATAAAAAATCTTTCATGTCATAGTATCTATAGCCTTTCATGCCAACCTGTTATATCGAGGTATTTAAACAACAGATAGATATATCGACAGCATAAACCATTCGACTAATATGATTCAGATATTCGATTAAATATAAAGATTTCTTAAATTAGAACACAATTTCTGGAACACACATCCCCCCTTGAACCCCCCAAGATTGTGTATTCTTATCTGGTTTTGTTCTTTCATTTATAATTTCAGAATTATTTAATATTATTATTGATTTATTCGCAGAAATATTCATACTTTATAATTTAGTTACATATCGAAGTTTTGTTATTTGATTAAAATATGAATAAATATCGATAACTGAATTTCATTAAAAGGAATCGATTTAGTACAAAGATCTATAAATCAACTCAAAGTTCAAGATATAAAACATTCCAAAATTTTAATGAATTTTTAATATTTTCACATCGTTGTTTATTTGTAATTCGTTTACGATATATCGATATGTGATATAAAAAATTTAGTAACCAATGATACATTAATTTCCTCAAGGCATTTGATTTTGTACCAACATTAATTAATTGACTCGAAGATCAGTGTATATAAAAAATGTCAAAATTTTAATACATTTTTAAAATTTCTACATCGTCATAAATAATCCTTAAATACAAAGTGCCACAAAAATGAAACACTTTCTCTAATTGAATAAACAAATAAAGTATATAAACATTTGCTTGCTTTTTAATATAATGTTTAGATTGAGTGAGGAAATCTCTGTACCGCATATCGGTGTGTCATTTTGCAAAAAAATCACTTAATCATAAATTAATAACATTGCAAAAGACCATGTATTTAAGGGTTAAGAAGAACATTGGATTTCCTTTGAAAGATATAAGAATTGTTACATTTTAAATAAACTAAATCTAATAATTTAAATGTTCTAACACAGTATGAGCTAGTAAAATATAAAGATCAGTAGATGACATTCCAAGAGCCGACCTGAAGTCTCACGAGTCGTTCTCCGAGGTGGTGACGAAGTTGGGTCTGCTGGCCGACCTTCGCTTCCTGAGGGTCCCGAGGATGGCGAGCATCTCCTTGACGGCCTCGGGCTGCTCCTCCTTCGGCTTCCTCTCGAGGAAGTTCTGCTCCCTCGACTTCAGGTGGAACTTGCCGCCTTTGATCTGATCCACTATCGCGTCGATAGCTCCACCTGTCGGAGGACACGATTATATCTATCCTTCCTTCTATACTAGTGAGACATAGTGACTGCACTGTGCCTGATAATAACCAATTATATTATAACTAAAAAGCTTACGTCGCCTATATGGTATTTTGACAAAACAAATGGCACGATAACGCACACATATGTAAAATAATATCGTAACGTCAAACATACGTTACATAAAATGTGGAAGTAAGATGGCGTATTCTCAATATCGGTGATGAAAAAGAAATATATATTGTTTGAATACAGGTAGATTGTCATAGTTAGATAACTGTCAAAGGTAAGCTAGTTAACCAAGTTTTAACATAGCGCTGTCGAAGCGTTTATGATATCTTTACTACTTCCTAGTTATAATACCATTGATAATAAACTCGTTAATATTAAATACACCAATGGCCACAAAAGCTTTTGGGTTGAAAGTCTTTATACGGATAGTGATTCTATGTATGTGATTTTATATGTAAGTATCGATTATTCGATTAATCGATCTGAGATGGCCATCTCCACTGCCGAGTACATTACTATAACTTGGAAAGCGACAAAACAAAAAAGTCAGTATGACTATTTATCGCCATGTGTGTGGTGGTTGTAACTCTACACACTAGATACAAATAGTATAGATTAGCTCACCATTATTCTTGGTGCTCTTTTTGAGTGTCCCCTGTTTGTTAGCCAGCATCTGCGCCATGTCCTCGCCCCCGCACTCCGCCGCAGGGAACACCGCCGGGGCTGGTGGTGGTGGTGGTGGTGGTGGCGGGGGAGGGGGAGGCGGAGGCAGGGAGGGGGCCGGGGGGGCTGGGGGTGGCGGGGGAGGTACAGGCTCGGGGGAGGGCGCCCTCACTTCTGGGAGGGGGGAGGGTTCTCGTGGCGGTGCTGGTACTGCTGCTGCTACTGAAATATTAACTTAAATTCACATCACAATCCTCTTTTTAGTACCACGATCCGATAGTGACAAAAAAATCATGTAATCAGACTAATATTAAACAATCAATTGCAACACCAAAACTATTTGGTGAAACTGTAAGCACAAAGTTCTTGTGGTGAAACTGTAAGCACACAGTTCTTTTGGTGAAACTGTAAGCGCACAGTTCTTTTGGTGAAACTGTAAGCACACAGTTCTTTTGGTGAAACTGTAGACACACAGTTTTTTTGGTGAAACTGTAAGCACATAGTTATTTTGACAAGACTGTAAGCAGTTAGTTATTTCCGCAGAGCTACATTTAAAAAATGTACATAACATACAATTTATGAATCCCTACAACTTTTAAAACTATAATCGCATGTACCTTGACAACCAGTTTACCTCCATAAAATTAATTAAATCTGTTGATTCCTTTGTTAATAAGGTATTGAAAAGAAACACAGAATTAATAGTAAACACAATTAAGACTAAATAATGAAATTATACCTAAATATGTATATACTCAGAAAGTTTGTCTCTCTGTATGACTGTTTATGTGTGTATGTGACCTGTTTAAAAGTACATCTACTCATGTTTACTCATTTGCTAACCGTTTGAGAGCCCAATCCTTTTTTTAAATGTAACTCAACAAATTGACTAAAATTTTTCTACATAGCTTTTATTCGCGGCTTCACTCGCGTTAATGTAGATTTAATTAATCCCTCGATAAAATGTTTACTGTGTGTATGCAAAATTTCATAATGTCGATTGAATAGTTAAAACGTGCAAACTCACATTCATATGTATAACGTTAATAAGAATTTCAAATAAATTGAATGAAAATATACACTGTGTCTATGTTTTACTATACCTATTTAGAATACATACATTATACCAACTTGAATAGGCTAGAATAAACTTTTAAACACTTTATTTTTTTTATCATATGGAAGACATTATAAATTCAACTCGATGATTATCTGTGTTCGAATGTCTAAGTTTTAGTATCGAACATCGATTATTTTAATCGATATTAAGAATCGAATTGATGTATGATACTATAAAATCGTAATTCGATTTTTACATAAAAGTTTTTTTTTTTATTAATATTAAAAAAGGTAATTCAAAATTTAAGATATCGAATAGTGAATAATCGATTCTCTATTCCTTAATTTTTTATTTATCGATTCGACAAACAACAATTCGTATTGATGTAATTTTTTTTTTTTTTTGTAGAATAGCCTATATATGATAGTTTATAAATAAATTCACTTACCAATGGCAACTTCTTGAGGCTCCTCTTTAACTTCCACAATCTCTTCCCTCTGTAGTTCTGTCTTCTTCTCGTTCCCTCCGTTCTCGAAGTAGCTGATCCTGGACATGAGGTTGGATCTCCGCTGTGGAGGCCTGCTCCTCTCACTCTCCGCTAATCTCCTCTCTGTCTCTGCCAACTGTTCATTATTCTACATTAACTCTTGTGGAAACACGATCAAGGCAGTAGAAATTACAGAATGAACTTACTAAGAGATGACATATCATGTTTAAAACTAGATCACAATATGAAATATAATAAGACAAAATGTCTACTGCTGAACGTCAACCTGTTTATTTTGTCAATATTTTCTTCTTCTACTGTTCGTTTGTCTTCACTCTCTGTTTTCTACAAAGATTTTTCAATCGAAAATTTCCCCTTTTCCGTGCAATTTTCCAAACATTCGTCTTTCATATACAAAACCTTAGTCTTTTTTAAAATTTAGTCTATAGCCCTTGTGAAAAATTTCACAATTCTGCCAGTATACTATACATTATTATCGAATTCAAAATAATAAATTAACAAAAAGTTTAAAGTTGATCTAGACCACGGCCATATGTTTAAAATGGGACAAAAAGACGATTTATTATGATTAGTAAGTTGCTAGCAAGTAACATAATGAAAATATGTGACAATTACAAACACAACTAAAAACAATTAGCTAAATAGGTGCAGGCATTCTGAAACCATACATACATACATTCAGTTTAGTAGGTGGTAGAGCCCCGCTGAAGCTATTTTTGGTTTCAGCATGAATGGGTCGGCTCCTCCGGGGTAGTACCACCCCTCTCACAGATTACCGACGTGAAATAACAGTGCTTGCATTGTTGTGTTTCGTTCAGTCAGTGAGAGAGCCGGAGGCCCACGTCCCTTCCTCTTTCCTTCTTTCCCTTTCCTTCCCCTCCCCCTTCTCCCATATACAGGCTGGCAACGCACTTGCGACGTCCCTGATGTCGCTAGTGTCTAAAGACGGTGGTGATCACTTAACATCACGTGAACCGCCAGTTCGTTTGCCTCCTTTGACATAAAAAAAAAAATCAGCAATTAATTTTTATTTATACACCTTTTGAAAATGATGCAATATGATGAAATTTGTCTTTGAAAAACCAATTTTGATTTCAATTAACTTATGAAAGATAATTTTAAAAAGTTAAATAAACTTACTAATAAAAAATATATATATTGAAAATAACCATAGGATACATAATTAACTTCAATCGGGTTACCTTTTTCTCCACCTCGGTGAGTCTTCTCTCTGCTTCGAGAGGTCGCTTCTCTATCTCTACCAGTCTCCTCTCCGCTTGTTCTGCTCTCTCCACCGCTCTCTGCGCATCTTCTTCCGCCAGTCTTATCTTCTCCTCCCACAGGAGTATGTCCGTGTCCTCATGTTTTTCAGCCAACTTCAACTGGGCAAACAAAATTTCCATATGTACACCCTTTTGTTACCAATGTTATATTACAATCAAAAATATTCTATTCAATTTAAGCGCCGAGGAGGTACATGAGAATGTCTAAACTACTACAGGTTTGGACAAACAACCCATTCATTGAGAAGAATTGGCAACAAACTCAATGTGGTTTAACATACACACATAATATTTAGACTACATTACAAGTCACAATGGTCTTGCATAGATATCATGGTGGATGCACAGAAAGGGTTGAATTTCAGACCTCACCATCGTTATTAAGCCCTGCTGTACCTGGTGCTTAAATCCACAATCTGGCAAATAGGTAATATGCTTTGGAACTTCCTTTTAAAACCTAACACTATTCCCTAAAAAACTGTTACTGGTTTTACTAAGTCTGAAAAATGGGCCTCATTGATAAAAAAAAAATATTAGTCCAAATGATCCAAGCCTGACCGAGTAAGAGTATAAAACGCGTAGCTCACAAGGAGTGGGAATAGACGGCTCCGTCGTCACGCGTGCGTGGTCGTGTTTTGTGATTCCGCTCCACTTCGGCCTATGCGACGAGGCGTCCCCGCACTTCCTCGTCGGCTCATTCGAGATGACGACCTGCAAAAGGCCCTCCTAAGGACCCTCCCGACCGCTAACCAATAACCCATAGCCGGCCCACGGACTCCGCCGCTTCCTCAACGTCGACCACCGCTACGCCCACCGGACTCAGCACCGGCGAGACTGCGACTCGTCAACCGTCTCCGGGCCCACGGCAGCCGTCGCCGTCCCGCGAGGTGTCTCCTCTGACGTCAGCATACGAGAGTGATGTTATCGCTCTCGCCCGGCTACTTTTAGCTGGGACTATGTCGGAGGAGATGCTGCGCCGGATGGCACTGTTCCTGTGCATCCGGGAGGCAGCAGCAGAGAGCCGCAAGCCCTCCGCGGAAGACTCGCGCGACATCGCCCACGTCACCAGACGCCGAGCATCAACACAAGAGAACCTGTAAGCAAGAATCAAGATCCGCGCAGACCGCGATAACCAAGCGAAGCAGGTGTGCGTCCTCTCACCCGCCCCCGCTCCGCCGCGACGTGTCGCCCGCATCAAAACCGGACTCGCGCCTACGGAACCCTAAAGTGCAGCGACCGGTCTATAGTGCTGCCACCGCGCCCGCCTCGCCTCACGCAAAAGGCAAACGATACGCGCCGATCGTGGTCGAGCGCCTCCCCGACTGGGCAGCGCAGCTCCCACGGCTGGAGGACAAATTGAGACGCGCTCCCGACGTCCGCGTCTACGGAGAGGGGGTCAGATTCATACCCCAAGACCCAGAAGAGTACCTTGTTACGATCGACTTCGTGGAGAGACGAGAAGGACTGGAGTGGCTCACCTACTCCCCTCTCGCACTACAAGGCCTCAAAATCGCCATTCGCCTTCCAAGCGGCACAGACGCCCAAATAATACTCGAGGCCCTCCGCCGGAAGGGCTTCACTCCTGAATACGCTCGCCAGATCATCGGACGACGAGGCAGGAACGGGTGCATTTTCTTCGTCGTCCTGAAACGAACGCCCGGACTCTTTCCCGCAATATATGAAGTCTCGAAGATAGCGAGCCTGCCTATAACAATAGAAGCATGGAGTGGGGATCACTCACGCTCGAACCGTTGGACCGTTCACACCTATTTTTATTACCGTATGGTTTAAAAAACCTACAGCAATTAGAAGGGTACTGTCAACATTAATTTACCTTACATTTAGATTGTCATACTATTTTGTAAATATGCCATAGCTTGACAAGCACCATTACAAGTTGTATTGTTTAAAAAGAAAACCAAAAAAGTGTGAAATACTTTATGAATATTATGTCTGTAAACAAACAGTTCTAGACCATCAAAATCAACAACATTTTATTTAATTCAATCCCTGAGAAAGCGTTTATGAACGTCAATACTAATAACACCGTTCGAAAAAACAACTCAAAAATCAGCAAAAAATTGGATCTGATTTTTTTTACATACGTTAGGGGGTATGACAAAAAAGTCGCTAAATTTTTAGCTATCACCTCATAATATCATAGGCTATATTAAAATTTCCTAATCTTACCAAGAAAAAAAAAGAAATTTTTTGGCACACCCTATTATATATTTAAAATACGTTACAATCATTTTTAGTGGATGCACAGAGAGAAGTTGATTCCAGATATCAAAATCATTCACAAATCTGATTGATATTGTTCGGGATGATAATTGTTAATATTATGTGTGAGCGAAAGCCATGACCACGTAACAACCTTTGATTTTATTTTTATATTACACTGTTACCTGCAGTTCATCGAGCTGGTCCCTGTGCCTCTCCGCTTGCTCTTCAAGAGCATCTCGGAGGCTGTCCACCTCGTTAATGACCAGCATGAGCCTCTCATCGGCTTCCAGTTCTCCCATCAGCAGGGCGCTCTGATGAGTTAGGAGTTTGACACGTTTCTTTGCAGCTCTCGCCTCTGTTTTGTACCTTTAATCGATATTATATAGAATTTATTATATGTCTTCGTAATTGAAGAAGCAATTCGAAATTAAAACATGACACCATCTATGAGATATCTATAACATCTGGTCCTACAATTTTTTGTCAACAAACTAATTTAAAGCGCCATCTGTTTGTGACT
>JACEII010000032.1:712059-727903 GCA_014332785.1 Antheraea mylitta | reverse complement strand
AGTTTGGAGACGCGGTTGTGACGATCCAGCTGACCTCTCAACTCCTGTAACTCTTTCTCTTGTGCTGCACATTTCTCCCTCTCTGATTCTACTTCCTATGGAACAAGAGAAATTAATTGATAAAAAAACAAAGCAGTTTATAGTGTTTTCTATCTCGTTTTCTTTTTGGCTAAGTGTTTATATATTTCGTGCATCACAAACGGATGAAAATTCCAATATTTTTCCCTATGACTCTTTATATATTTCATATGACATATGATTTTTTTATCTATTTAATATCAGCTGTAAATTTTCCTAAATAAATAAAATAATATTACCTGGGCAAGTGCAACATTAGTCTCATGTGCTTCGAACTCATGCAATTTGGCCGTGTTTAAGTCTGTCTGTAGTGAAGCTATCTGCTTACTCAACTCCGATACAGTCTGCTTGAGGAATTCCACCTCCTCATTCACACTGGAGTCTGATGCTGTGGAAGAATATTCAACATACATCCCTTACTACATTCAACATATCTCACTAAATATCTACACCATCATAACCATCCTGTAAGGAATGCACTATTTTGTTAATGACTGTCCTCGAACGACACACATTTTCCCAAGCCAAAACGCCTTCAGGTGCGAAAGAGTGCGTGCTTAAAAAGCAATTAAAATTTCACACAGAGATAGAATTATATAGTTATAATAAAGGAACTTGGTTGATAGAATTATGTATTTAGAAAAATTACTCATGATCACTTTCTAGAGTTTAATAGACCCTGTGTAAAGGAAGTCTTCAAATATAATAAACTAAAGAAGCATGTACAGATTGAACAAATATTGTTTTGCTAAATTCTACTTCAACAAATTCGCGAGTAACAGCTGGTAAGAAAACGGCCATACCTGTATCAGTGGCATCGGTGAGGTCAATATCAACAGTTCTAACCGGCAGCGCTTGCAGAAGAGCTGTGCTGCGTCGTTTCAGCTGCTTGTTCTGTTTGTACCATTCGCCCGCCTGTTGCATCACCCTGTATAGATAGTCAAATATAATTTTCTCAAAAGAAAGCATTAAGTGAAAGTGAAACATAAAAATACACACATATAACCGACAGAGATAACAGAAAACCGACGTGAAGTAACAGTGGTTGCATTGTTGCGTTTCATTCGGTCAGTGAGAATTCCGGAGATCCACCTCCCCTTCTCCTCAGTTGTCCTCTCCCTTCCACTTCCCTCTTCTCTCCTATCCCCCTATCCCTCTAAACACAAGCTGGCAACACACTTGAAACTGCTCTTGTGTTGCTGGTGTCTATGGACGGCGATGATCACTTAACCTCAGGTAAGCCACCTGTCCGTTTGTCTCCTATATGGCATAAAAAAAATGCATGGAGTTCAAAATGGACTAATTTTTTATTTTTTTTTATATATCATATGAGGCAAACAAACAGATGGGTCACCTGATGTTAAGTGATCACCACCGTCCATAGATACTTGCAACACCAGGGGAGTCGCAAGTGCGTTGCCAACCTGTATTTGGGAGGAGGGTGGGAAGGGGCAGGAAGGGAAGGAGGAAGGGGAAGGTAGGTGGGTCTCCGGCTCTCCCACTGACCGAACGAAACGCAACAATGCAAGCACTGTTACTTCACTTCGGTTGTCTGTCAGAGGGTGGTGCTTACCCGGACGAGCCGACCCATTCGTGCTGAAAACAATAATAGCTTCAGCTTGGCTCTACCACTACGATATATAATTTAATTGGATAGTTGCATATTTCATACTAGATGTGCCCACGACCTGGTCCATGTAGAAGCTGATGTACAAAGCAGTGACTAATGAAGTCATCTCAATGCATTAGGTTTAACCACTATCTAATTTTCTCTCGTACTTTTCCATCGAAAAGTGTAGATGGCATTCAATATATTTTTGGACGAGATTTCTAAGTATATAGTAAACCAATTTTGATTCTTTTTTTTTACCCTTGGTTAAGGACCAAGGACTAGGACTAGGTCTTAGAGACCGCACAACATGTTTTTCGCCCCGGTCCTAAAAATAAAACTGCTCTTAAAAAGTGTTATGTTAAATAATAATAAATTAAGTCACAGTAATCTGGTGGTTTGGCTTGTGGAATATCAATCTGATATCCACAGGTTCAAACCGGTATGTACTAAGGAATTTTTCATGCGATAAAGAACGCAAAGAGACACGATGTCCAAGTCGCGTCGTCAATAAAATTACAATAGCTTTTGATAGACTAAGCCGACTTTAATGAAACAAAGACTAAATATTACTCAAATATATGCTTTATGATTTTCTTGTAATGTATCTTGACTATCTGCCTCTTTGTTTAAATACGCACCATGATAAAACCACTTCATGAAAATTATAAAGAGTGATAAAGCTACACTGAACTTATAACTGGTTTCAGCATTAACAGGTCAACTCGCCCGGGGTAGCATCACCCTCTCACAGAAAACCACGTGAAGTAACAGTACTTGCATTGTTGCGTTTCGTTAGGTCAGTGAAAGCGCCGAAAGACCATCTCCCTTCCCCCTTCTCCTTCTCCCCCTTCGCTGTTCCCTCAAACCCAAGCTGGCAACGCCCTTGCGAATCCCCTGGTGTTGTGTCTATGGACGGTGGTGAACACTTAACATCAGGGGACCCACATGTGCGTTTGCCTCCTATGATATAAAAAATAAATCATAAAGCATATCTTCAAATAACACTTTTTAGTTCGTTTTTTTTTTTTTTAAGTTATTGTAATTTTACTACGCGACTAAAGTACGAGAGAAAAATAAGTAAACAGACCTAATACATTCAGATGACTTTGTTTTGTACATCAGGTTCCACACGGACGGAGTCCCGGGCGCTGCTAGTCCATACTATATCCACGTCTACTACCGTTTTCTATGTCTAAACGCAAATGACGCTTATTGATCGACTGCTACAGTACGTACTTGTGCATAACTCCTGTGTCGACCTCATGCTGGTTCTTCAGCTGTTGGTACTCCTTGAACAGTTTCTCGGAGACGTTCTTGAGCTTGTTGAGTTCTCTCTCCCGTTCACGTAATTCTGCATCAAGGAGATTCCGTTCCTCGGAGAGTATGTTGTACCGCCTTTGCAGATCATCGTGTTCTCTTTTAGCTGGAAAAGAAATGTAAAGAAATTACTGGCTAACGCATTTACTAATTGTTTACCGTATACATATTAAATATAGAAAAAAATTAGTAAAGGCCAAGTGGTTGACACTAGTTTGAAAGGACCGGAGGACGCAGGTTCGAACCCCGGAATATATCGACATATTTTTCGGAATTCATGTGCATTTACTAATCTTGTAGTACTGCTGTATCTGGAAAAATCTAGAAATGTGGATTTCTCAGAGTTGGAAGTTCTGGTGTACGTCGTGTTCTGGTGTCGACGAGACCATATTTTCCTTCGGGGAGAGACCTATAGCTCTGCAGTAGGTTTCTTACAGGCTGGTGGCAGTAGTAAAGACTAATACTGCACCAAAAGCAAGAAAGTTTAACTTAAATCATAACTGGCCTTTGATCATCTGTGAAAAACCATTTAGCCGGCGTTTACGGAAACCCTCTTGGTGAAATCAAACCGTTATGGGGGCGACATACGGCCATACTTCTCAAAATTTAAGGAATCGTTCGATCTCGAATTTAAATATCCGTTCATACGTCAATATCACAGAAAGTTTCTTAAAACAGAATGTGTCGTCGAGTGTGTTACTATCGATAATTACTTTTCTCTAATCATCATAATCTACCAGAATTTGCCAGTAACAATAGTTTACAGAAAAAGTATTCATGTTGCACTTGGTGGACAAGAACTAACAAATTCTTTTTGCTTGCACAATTTTCCTTGAGAGTAAACACTAATTAATATCTATGGTGGAATTCATGCAGAGCAGATAGTAATATTTTTTATAAAGTTTCGGACCTTTTTGTGACAATGGCGATAGCGGGGTGGTAGGGTTTTACAGCCCGACTGGGTCGCAACCACCATGCATATGGCAAAAAGCCCGTCATAGTGACTCACTTCTGCGCGTCGCGTTTCGGGATCAGTCTGTGCATATCCAGTACCGGGTGACTTTCGTCATTATGGCCGGCATGACAGCGGCGACCGGCAATGGATTATCTGTCTCTCGGTGGTTGCCGATGTTTTTTGGATTGTACTATGCTTACCACCAAGCACAGTGCAGTCACTTTGTCGTGCTTCAATAAAGAAAACAAATCTCGCGTTACGCATTCTTTTTTTATCTGCAGATTTCTTCAGATTATGTTATTGCTAACAAAACTAGCAGCCAATAACAAATTTCACTGTCGTAACTAAATATTTAGGCAGCTATTATAAATGTCGTTAAATTTGTGCCTTTTTATATGTGATATAGTTAGCAAAATTTAAGTTAGTAATCGTCATTTGTATGTCCTTAAAATGTTGAATAATTTTGCCTAAATTTTCTTCTGCTGTGGCAAATCAAATCTACTGATCTAAGGCTACAATTCTCTTACTAAATGTATACAGAACAAAATATGATCGAATTTTGTGCGTAATTTATCTTTTGTAATGGATAACAGTATTTCCATCACATACATTAAATAGAAACATAATACTGACTATAGTTTAGAGATTTATATATACATAAATAAGAACTGCCCGCGACTTTTCCTGAGTTATAGATAGAAACCAATACAAATTTTAATAACCATAAAATATAACCAAGCGTCACTTTGTTGTGTATTATAGTAAACTAGCGTAACCCCGCGGTCGATGTCCTGCCTTGATTACAAAGCTTCAAATTCGATCGCAGCGCCACCTACTTGGTCCAATTATAAATCGAAATCAATCTTGAATCTACCTGAACACTCATAAAAAATGTCATAAACATTTGTCTAGCCGCTTAGGACTTTAATCACATACACACGAACTGAAAAACTATATATAAAGATTAGATGAGATATAACTTGTCCATGGCAAAAAATAGATATATCAACATACATCGTTATCGTCAAATCAGTTGGAGACAGATTAGCTCTGTTAACCCATACTAAAATATTAAGTAATTAAAGTGTAGTTTAAATAATTGTACAAATCCATTAATTTTTATAAACAATTATGCTACGTAATATTAATGCACTTATAAATCTGGCCATACCTACAAGCATTCGAATTAAAAATTCTAACAAAAGAAACAAAGGATCGTCTCACGTTAACAAAGGCGTTTCGTTTTTTATTTACCCAAGTTTGAGAAAATTACGCTACTTCATCAAAGTTGAATATTAACATTTGGGATTTGCGACAGTCTATCCCGATTTAGAAACAAAAAAATGAGAAGAGGCAATATACATTATAAGAGCACTATCATAAAATATATAATCATTGCAATATAACTGAAATTTTAATGTATACTAGCCCACCATCAATATTTTCATTTCAAAAAAGTGATACTACATGACATGAAGTAAACAGAAGATTAAAAATACTATTTGATCTATTACAAACCTAGGATTTTCCACTTTTATTTAAGTAAATTTATTACCAAACATAGATAAGGAAGAAATACATATATCAAAATAATTTAGGTACGTTAGAAGATATCAGTGGAGACTGTAAATTTTAATATGTAAATTTTATATCTAATTAGGATTTCATCTTTATATGACTTAATTTTTTTTTTTTTATAAACATTTTGAAAAAAATATTATCATATATGGCATGGCCATAAAACATACAGGCAGACTGTGTTCGAAGCGAAGGTATTAGATCCTGGCTTAATGCTTCTGGTTTGTTCCACATTAGTATTTACAATTCCTAATTGTCTGACCCCATCTCAAAAGATGCCAGGGAATTGTACAAAATTAATATTAGACTTTGTTAAGTTAATGCCATTGTTATTGTTATAGAGTTGTAGGTTACTTAGGCGACAAAGTCGTGAGGGTGATTAAGCCTTTAATAAAAAAAATAAAAAATATCTATACCAATATTATAAAGGTGAAAAGATTATTTGCTTGAACACACTAATCTCTGTAGCTACTAGACAATTTTCTAAAATCGTTAGATACTAAATAGCTCGTTTATTGAAGATAGACTATATATCATCACAGTAAGACCAATAGGAGCAGAGCTCCATTTAAGAATGTTTCAAAATCAGGGATTTTTAGCATTAGCACAAAGTAACTATTCCACATGGACGAAGTCACAGGCAGTCTACAAATAAAAGCATTTCTTAATGATTAAATATCAATAGCAGCATTATCATGTAGAAAATCTCCAAAAGAATGATAATTTGTATAAAATTAGACAAGTTTTTTGTATAATTTACCTTAAATAGTTTAGGACTCTGTATTTACGTATAATTATGAAGCTAAAATTAAATATAGCATTAGTGCTAACACCACACCAACAATTAGTAACTTTTCCTCAAAACAATCATGTTATTAACACATGAAGCTACTATAATTTGTTTACCTTATGAATGCTAAAATAAATCCAACATTCATAATTATCATTAGCTAGTACTCATTTTAACCAGAATCATGAGTGATGTAACATGTTCATGTTTGAAACAAACATAAAATTTTCCAATGAATTCTGATTAATTCACATAAACAGAATTTTTAAATACGAAATGACACACTAATCTGTAGAAACTTTAAACTACTAAGAAAGACATATTTCTTTTTATCAAAATACAGCGAAATGTACTTAACCTGAATGTAAGCAAATTACAGTTCAAAAACCACATTATCTACTAAGAAATTAGATTCCATTAAGAATTGTTATCATTATGCTATGGCAAAAGCCATTAGGTAGGATAATCATAACATGACAAATTAAAACATGATACTATAATGGACTTTTTAAAACATAAAAGTTTTTATTCCATTTCTACCAGAAAATAAATGATATATCTTCTATGTTTTTGTACACAGTACAGATCACAGTCTAAAGTGTATCCAATATCTTATTCAAAATAAATAACACCCTGTTACTTGTAATTAATGTTTTCAATAATAAATACAAGATACAGTAAAATTACGAGAGGTCACACATTTGTGAATATAACTTATTGAATTTTCACTTCCAGGGGCTCCTTTAAAAATATCAACTACATTGGTTTAATGATCTTTTATTAAATATTTGCATACAAAATAGACTGATTAAATTAAATCTTGCTTCATACGACAACTTCTAAAAAATTTTTAATGTGAATATGTACTTTATTACTATACTGTCATAATCTGTACTACCACCCAATATACAGGATTGCCTAGTTTAGGTGGCATCACTTATTATGTAGAATAAATCAGTTTGGAATCAACTTTTTTATAGTTTGTGGTCTATATATTTTATTTGAAAAAAAAATTTTTTTTTTATACTATGTCAGTAGCAAACAAGTATGCAAACCGCCTGGTGTAAAGCGGTCACCTCAGCCTATGGACGCTTGTAACATCAGAAGTGTCATGTGCACGTTGCTGACCCCTAAATAACCTATTAATTAATTATAAATTGTATATTTATTATTTATAATCAACTTTTTCTCTGTTGTGTTGTTTTTTGTATATTGTTTTATAATATTGTGTTGTATCACATACTTGTAAAACATAAAATTTTGGGAATAAATAAATAAATTCCTGATTACCAATAATTTTGTATTTACTCTGGATATCCATTGGATAATATTGAAAAGATTTATATCTGCAATACCTGAATGTAACAGTTTTCATCAAAACAACTAGCATATTTTTTATGAGGTTTATTAGCTATTATTCTATATTAGTTATTAGTTATTACAGTGATATAATTAAATAAAAACTGTTCTAGTATTAAGGTTCAATAAAGGGATTTTATTACCAAAATATACAATTATTTATATTTGATTTTCAAATAGAACATTTTCTTACAGTATGAGAATAGGGACAATTTTTGACAAAGATAAATAAGAGTTCAATGTTCAATCATGTGCACAATTCAATGATTTATTTAGTTAAAATATTTTTATTTTAATCCGAGAAGTACGTTATTTATTATTGAAGCTACTATTATGGACCTTTTTAGAATACAACAATATAGCAATACTAAAATGTATTCAGATATTTTAGAATAAAAACCACAAAATACGAAAACTTACTCTGTGCGTGATATTAAAATTTAATAAATTATATTATAAATACGACAACATATAATTAAAATCCATTTTGAAATATTCACACAAAAATTATAAATTGACTTTTTGACATTTGTAAAAATAGTGTTGTGCAACCCTAAAAAGTATTAGATCATGTTTCAAAAATGAGAACCCACACAAAGAGTGCCGTTACAAATCGAAAAACTCTTTCTTTCATCGATTACTAATACAGTTTGTATTGCGCAGTATGATAACAAGTCATAAAACTGACGTCAACAATAACCTCAACAGTTTAAATTCAATATATTTTGCATACATTTTCCACCGTACATATATAACATAAAAAGTTTATTCAACATAAGCTAGCATTGGAGGAATTTATGAATAATGGGTAAGCAACAGGTTAACATCTGACATAATCCGACAAATACGAGAATAGGATTTTAAAGAGATGTCCTCGTTTGCATACGACTTGAGAGGTGTCCGAGCATGCGTATTCGCGAATTAATAAAATGTGGAAAAATATTTAAACAGAACGCTAAAAACATGAAATAAATACAGTATAATGTACTAACCTTTTTCGGATTTTAGTAGATAAGTTTTGTGTTTTCTCTCGGCATCTTCGTATCTGTTTTTCCACTTTTCAACGTAAGTGGAGAGCGCTATGTTGGTTTCTTTGGTGTGTTGCGCGTCGGGCGGCAAGGGCGACGTCATCCTGGCGGCGGTGGCTCGCGGTATCCTCGTGCCCGCGCCGGCGGGACAGAGCGAGACGGCACTCCTACTGCCTTGACACTGATTATTGTTCGACGCGATCGCAAACACATTATCACAATTCCTTTTAATCATTTTTGCATTAAATTTTTATTCCCTTTGCGCGTCGATCGCTCGCATCCTCTTGTTTTCACGTATGCATCGTCCGTGACACGTGTTTAGATCAACAGGCTGGTGCGTTTTGAAGTGTTTAATGAATTTGCAAATGTAATTTCTTTGTTCTCACCCGATGAGGAAAATACTAGGTATTTATTGTCTGAAGCGTAATTTAACCATAAAGTCGTGCGCGCTATCCTAATAAAATCACCTTCGTCTGCAAACGATATTGTAAAATAAATGTAAAAAATATTCGAGATCAGAACGAGATATTGGTTGGAGTGTCAGATCGTAGCTAAGGTTACTATGTTACTAACACAGAATAATATTACTCCTTAACGTAAGCTTACGTGTTCTCGTGATATGATAATGAAGAGTTCGTCACCGTGAGTCATAAGGCATGATGTTTATACTTTTTGTTTACGTTTAGATGTTACGAATGTTTGTTACATTAATTAATTTCTTAGAAATATGTTAAATTTTATTTAGAAGTAGCCATGCATGTTTAGATGCGTTATCAATGTGGTCATAAACAGCATTATTTTTGTTATCCGATAAAATGAAATATATAGAAAATGATATTAATTATAATATTTTGTTATTTTAATTTCTTATAATCATTAGAATATTAAGTATAACACTTTTTGTAATCAGCATGAAGAATATTACATTTTGATTAGTTATATCACAACAACATTAGATGAATTAAATAAAAATACCTTAAGTTGGTTGTTAAAAAAAGCGGACGAATCGAAAACTAATAAAGAAGAAAACAACAAAAAATGTCCCACAAGTTCAAACATTCTATGATTTTCAAATTAAATGTTACTTAAAATATTGTGATATGTGGTAAATTTACATGCAAAAATTTATACCACACTTTATAATTATAACACTACTATTTTTAATAGCAAGGATTATTTGTACAATTTTTTTGGCAAGGTTCCGTGGATCCAATAGTTCATTATTTTATTAAGTTCGAAAATTAGCATAATAGTGACACGTTTTCTAGCAGGGAGAGTAGTAGTCCAAGCAGATTTAGTAACTAAGGAAACCATATAGCGTGTTATTATTTTATTTCACTTGGGACGTAATAACAGGTCTATATTGTACAAATTGCCACCAATAGTACAAATTATAGAATCAAATATGAACTTAACGCAAGTCTATGAACTAAAATAAAATCGCCAATTAAAGCCTATAAAACTATGACCTGTAATTGTAACCTATGTAGCGTAACTAATGAAATTATTTAATAAAAGTAAGCTTTTATATGAAATGTAATTAATATGAAGCATTTTATGTTAATGTTAGTAAAAAATTTTTTTTTTTTGCTCGACTGATTGGTTTTCTCTGTTTTGTATTCCACTGAGCTGAGTAAAGAATAAATATCATTTAACCTTCAATAGACCTAAAGTTAAATTCTTCAATGTAAAATACGTACAAAGGTATTTTAAACATAAAAGATAAGCAAGGAATGAAGAATAAACATGAATCATTGATTATCGCCTTAACTTAAACATACCTATATCTTGTAATTTAATATTCGTTTTAGAGATAAAACACGCTCTAATTTATAACATATTTCCATATCTTTTTGAAACTGATTTTATATTTACACATAAAATGACAAGTACGAATTATTTATGGACTTTCGATTTTTATAACCTACTATATTCTATAATTTTAACTTCATGTTTTATGCGTATTTTTATTACAAACTTTGTTTTCTTAACTTACTTACAATTTTATATTAAGATATTTTTTAATTCATACCATTGAGGTTCTTTGTTATTGAATTTAGATACCTCTATAACTATGTATGTCATAGGTATAATAGTTTTAAATTTAATTCTAATACGTTAGCTGCGACCGTGTACAAATTCGTTATTATGCATTAATTCTCGATTTACTGAAATACATATATTCTATTGTAACAATATCACTTCTTTTTGGTGATAATCTCTATTTGAAGCGATTGTTTGACCGCAGAGTATTATATTTTCTATTTGACATTCAGTATGAACGTAACCAATGAATGAATGTTACATAAATTTTATCTTTCTGCATTCCTGCATTTGACTACTTTGACTGTACGAAATTTCAAAATACTTCGTTCGTGTAATGTGCTTAAAAAGGGGTACGAAATTTTGGTGTAAATGACTTTTTTATAAAATGTGTAAAATGGAATAGTCATTTCCTGTGACTTAACTTGTGTAATATAATACAAGATGGCACTGTATTATGATTCATATTATTCAGTAAGATATCTTGTGTTGTTTTAACCGAGTAATTAAATTAAACAGATTACGATATTCTATATCGTATTTGGATAAATTATCAGTAATACACGATTAGTAAATATTAAGAATCGATATCATAAGGATATATATTACGACGATAATACCCGTAATCTATAAATTGAATTGAATGACAGTTGTTTGTCTGGGTTAACCTATGAAACGGTTAAAACTATTTAAGACTAGATTTTTATATGTAACTAGAATACTATAGAATAATTTCAATACGCTATTACGTAGATTAAGGTGATTATTGAATAATCTTTTATTTTTCAATAGTATATTATTTAGGTTACATATAATTACGTTTGCCGTAACTGCTGAGCTGTTATGACTAAATTGAACAGGGGTAATACAAAACTGCTTAAGGGGCTTTAGGGGTTAAAAATGACAACATAATTATATAAAAAACCATAAAAGACAACCCACAAGTAATCCAAATCGAGTCCTAATGTAACAGTACAAGAATGAGGTCGCGAGTACTAATTTAAAAGATTAAAATAATTTTGTAAGGAATTTTGCTGTTGAGAGCAAAACTATCAACAGTGAAATTTTAAATGGGAATTAAATTTTGTTATAAATCTTATATACAATAATTACGTTAGGTATTTTCTTCCTATTTTAACTTGATATAGATGTTTGTTATTTAATATACAAAACTTGCATTTTTCGTATATATTGAGTTAAAGACAAAAAAGAGTTAAAGAGAACAGGCCTATTACATATATGTGCCTATTACATATATCTGATATTAAATCGCTAACATCTGGGCATTTATAGTAATCGAAAATGAATATTATTCGTCTTAAAACGATTGTACAAAAAGAAAAGCAACTCACCGCGTGGTTTTATATACAAACAAGCGCACAAACTTAGAATTGCACAACACAGGGACATTAATCGAATGTAATTCTGTTAAATCACAAAAAACACTATAAAAGCAAACAATATCGAAGATTCCGACGTCAAAGTCGACGACAAACTCACTGAACGCGATCCTACCGTGTAGGGACGAACGGATATTCTAAATTTAGTATAAGTTTCCAGTGAAACGGGCCGCTAAACAGAGTCTTGTCTATAACGCAAGATGAACCGTGTGGGTTGAGATGAGGTACAAAACCCGCGACATCACAAGTGATTTAATTGTCAAGAGCGCAATGCGAGATATTAATCTTCGGGCGCTAACGTCCATACCAATCTAGAGGAGCGTTATTATTGAAAGATGGATCCAATTAATGGCAATTAACTCGATGAGCAATGGTTAAAAGCCTTATAATACTCATGCTAAAATCTTTACCACATGTATGACTTAAAAATTCATGACTGTCACGACTGCCGGCAGCTGTGATTACTCAAAACAATGGAATTGAAACTGTTTTCTTCTTTGAATATCTAATTAATTATAATGTAAATTATTTAAATTCCATAATTTTTTAATTGAAATTATCATTAACCTCTCTTTCCCATCTATCGTCTAATCTATTGACACACACAATGATTATATACTTTTTGTACAGTTTATTAATTAATTAATCATTACCTGGGCGACCGAGTCTAGCTCGGTTCTTTAAAAAACATTTTTAAATTAAAATAAACTGTTCTTACAAAAAAAAAAAAAATTTAAAAAATTAATCTTTTCTGCTGTCACCCGGATTCGAACTGGGGTTACACGGATTTTCGAAGCAACCGATTTCCATCTGAGCTATTTTTATTTTGACAGCGGCGGTGAAATTTATTTATATTCTAGCTAAATTTTTTCATTGCCTGAAACCTCAGTTAAAAAAGTTCTCTATGAATTAAATCTAGCTAGATCGTTTTATCGTCCCCGAAACTATCTACATACTAAGTTTCACGGAAATAGATGACGCCGTTGACGAGATCTTGAATATATACAAATATAAAAATATACAAGAATTGCTCGTTTAAATGTATTAGATAGATATGATGCGCTCCACAATCTCAATACAAAATATTTATCGCTAGGCTAAATATTAAGCGACGCACGTGCAATACGGTCCCGGCCACTCTTACTAGCACGTCATGATGCGATATTAAGTCAATCCGCCCGAAAGTAAGCAACACAACTATTTCCTTTTCACCACCGATATTAAGAATATGCCACCTTACTTCCACGTTTTATCTAAGACAGTTTGTGTGTAAGAAGTTACGTATGTGTGCGTTATTGTGCCATTTGTTTTGTCAAAATATCATGTAGGTAACATATCTTTAGTGATAATAGCATTGTATAAATTATGATTGTCGCGTTGCGGCATACCTTAATACCCTGATGACATAGGCATTAACAGTTCGTCCTGTCTCGGTAATATTCGGTTGTCGAGCGATTAATCTGATCTCGAACCCAGACGCCTCCCGCCGCGGTGCACCTCCGCATGCAGTATTATTTCGATCTCCCATAGCGCTTATATGACCCACATTTTCGATAGTAACTATTTCATTCGTAACATTTATAGCGTGTTATTTTATGTCCTATAATATTCTTAAATAAATAGGTTATTTTAATTTGAATGATAGTTCTAAAGATTATCAAGTTTAAAGAAACGAAAAGTTTATACTCTTGAATTTTGTTGGATTACTTAATTAAATGTCATACATATTAGAAACTGGTCTTACCCGCAACTTCGTCCGCGTGGAACTTTATGCCATGAATAAATAAGTCATTTGAATGTATTAGTTAATTTACTTATCTACTCTTTTCACGTATTTAGTAGCTTCGATATTAAAATTACAATAACTTTTGATAGACTGAACCGATTTTAATGAAACAAAGACAAAATGTTACTCGAAGATGTGATTATGATTTTTATCATGAAAGGTTTTGTCATAAACGCAGTACTTTCCCAGTGATGCGTGTTCATACAAACAGACAGACATTTCTAAAAATGATTGAAATGTATTTTATTACTTATTCCTAGACACTTTTAACATTTTTTTACAAAAATTTAAATCATATATATAGGTATGTAGATGTATTCTAGTTCATTGTACAATTCATATAGTACTAATACTCAGTAAAGTTCATTATAATCTGTGGCTTTTGAACATACGGGTGTCTAAACAAACAGACAGACTAATATTTAATTGAAAAAGGCGTTTTTTTATATCATAGGAGGCAAACGAACAGATGGGTCACCTGATGTTAAGTGATCACCACCGTCCATAGACACTTGCAACACCAGGGGAGTCACAAGTGCGTTGCCAGCCTGTATTTGGGAGGAGAGCGGGGTGGACAGGAAGGGAAGGAGGAAGGAGAAGGGGAGGGTAGGTGTGTCTCTGGCTCACTCACTGACCGAACGAAACGCAACAATGCAAGCCCTGTTACTTCACGTCGGTTTTCTGTGAGAGGGTGGTCATTTGTGCTGAAAATAATAATAGCTTCAGCTTGGCTCTACCACTACTATAAACAGCGTCACTTTGCTACAGACAGACAGACATTTCTAAAAATGATTGAAATCTATTTCATTACTTATTCATAGACACGTGTAACAATTTCTTTTACAAAAGTCTAAAAAGTACAGACATTTTATATTTACATTATCCTTATAGTTCTTATAGTTAAAAGCTAAATAACCCTAATTCGTTCATCAGGTTTACCTAGTTTAGGTGGCAGCGGTCATATGTAGAATCCATCAATTTTTTATCTACTTTTTTATAGTTTTTGCGATCCATAATTCTAGTTTGATAAGTTGCATAACATTTTTTTTTTAATTTTTATGATTTATTGTCAACCTCTTCAATATTGATGTTTTAGCATATTGTATATTAACTATAATAATCTAGAATTACTTGAAAAATAATAAAACAGCATCATATTGTATTGTATCGCATACTTTTAAATGTAAAGATGTATGTTTATGAGCAATAAATAATAAATAAATTTAGATTTGATGCTCAGTTACCTATGATACATTTAAAATGTATCTAGTTATTCGATTCAATGATATACGATACAGATCAGAGAACAAGATCAATTACTTGAAAATAATTGTACCAAGGTCGTCAATCATTTCTAATAGAAGTATCTATTTACTTTGGTTAAGAACTTGTATTATATAATACGTTATTTCTTGAAGTGTTTGAGATACATTATTTATTATTAGCGATTTACTCCAATTTCTCATGTCCCTGTAGTAGGTTATGCTATGTGTTGTGGGACAAATATCATAACTATTTTTATATGGGTAGGCACAGCGGACGCTGTTTCGCTTTGATAATAAAAAAGTGTGTGTGTACCTTATGTACACGTGTCAGAAGTAATACTTCTTCGACTTATCAAGATAAATAAATATCTTTAAAAAAAATTATCTTTCGCCTTATCCTACGTTTGTAGAAAGAAAGACGCTAACAATAGAAAAAAAGATATATTTAATACATTGAAAGTTTTAATACAAAGAAACAAAATGTTAACTATGGCTAACTTCAGGGTGTCAATTTTCCGTGACGGTGCGCACGCGCATCGTAATAACTTCAGAGGGTCGGTTTTTCTATACTTAAACATTCTTCTCGAATCGTTTTATCTACAGGTGAAAATTCAAATGAAAATCGTTTTATCT
>JACEII010000032.1:687054-712049 GCA_014332785.1 Antheraea mylitta | reverse complement strand
TCAAATGAAAATCGTTTTATCTACAGGTGAAAATTCAAATGAAAATCCGTTCAGTAGTCTGAATATATCAAGAGTAGATAAACAGACATTAAAAAAAAGTTACGTCCAGAAAATTAAAAAAACTATCTTTTAAACGAGTAATAAAAAATTTCAAAATTTACCAGGATGACTTATTTGAGCGCTATACTAAAACACATCACAAAATTGAGGACACCATCCGATTTGGCGTGGAAGTACATATTTATTTATGTAGTACATTGTTATGACTTGCCTCATAAGGCTTAATCAATTTAACCTGAATTATATTTCTACGTCGTATTTTCTTTATTATTTTTTTATATAATCGTATGCATTACACATATAAACCTTTCGGAAGAAATCTTTCAAATATTACTGAAAATGGTATTGAATTACGTAGTGTAAAATAACTTAGCGCAAACACAATCTCTGTTTTATACTATTAAATATTTATTAATTATACTTTTTCCCTATTAATATTACTATTTATTTCTTCTCGAATATTCCTTTATTTAAACAATATAATTTTAAATAAAGTCAACTGGATCAGGGTTACAGTTAATTAAAAACAAGTAACTTATTGACGTAATGAGGAAAAAAATTCATTCAACTACAAAACGTTGACCAGGGCCGTAGCTAGTAATGTAGGGGGACTCATTACTCACTGATTAATAGGGCTTTATTGTGCATGTTTTATAATTTCCATCGGCTATTAGGATGGCATAAAAAACTTTTCAATTCTCTTACGAAAACAGAACAGAAGTAGCTTGAAAAGCTACTTGTAAAATTAAAAAATCTTGAGCGACCTTTAAATATCACCCTCAAAATTTCAGGATTCTAATCGCGAAGTAGCGAGAAAAAACCGATTTTGGGAATTAAAAAAACATTTAAGCGACTTGTTTATATTTTTTGTGAGCTGCGCTTTTAAGGAGTTTCGTAAAACGTGATAAACTAACATAATTTCGTAAGAGACTCGAAAAAAAAGTTGGTTTTGCCCACACACGGGTATAGTCCAAATGTAAAGAGAAAATTCATCATTCATAGTTTAAAACAAAGTCCTCAGTCACATCTGTCTGTTTGTCTGTACGCGATAAACTCAAAAATGAATGAATTGATTTTCATGCGGTTTTCACCACTAGATACAGTAATTCATGAAGGTTTAGGTATATAATTTGTCAAGGTTATTTATTATCAGGGCGGGACAACGTTCGCCGAACCCGCTTGTATGATCTAAAAAGGACTAGGGACGAGTTTGTTACGATTTGTAAGCGTTTTGGAAAATACTTCAACAGTTATGAAAGTCGTGTAACGTTATCAAGTACCTTTTACAAGCATAGTGTGTTACAAAATTCCAGCGAATTTTGTTTGTTATGTATAAATTAATAAGCAGTGAGTGTATCTTTCGACATACCTAAAGAAAACAAAAACTTAAAACACTAAAAAAGGTGAAAAGAACTCGTCGCTTAATACAACTCCAAGCCAGGGTCATGGAGCCGAGCCGGTTTGGTTGTAAGGACTTACCCATATTTAGGAAACGAGGTCAGACTGGAACTTACCTTTGTGAAACAACATTGGCCGCGAATGGGACGACAATCCGATTTATTTCACGAAAGCCGACTCTGTTCAATACACAACGTATACATTCACTATCTGCTACTTTTTAACACCAAATTAGAATAAGAAATCTAAATTAATATTTACATGTGGATATTAAAAGAACTACCGATTTAACCCTGCGACTGGATACCCATTATACGTTGTGACAAATGTCAATCGATGTTCTTCTAATCTGTAAACAAGCCAGCATTATGCTGTTGCATAATCTATAGTTGTTATTAACAGGTGTTAAAGGGACAGCACTACACGTTGTTATATTAGATTTGAATACGACAGTTGTATGATCTGTAGGCATACTTACTACTTTGATTAAAATGTTTCCTGAAGACGTAAGAGTTCTAGTACAATTGAAATTTCTGCTTTCACTCAGATTGCGTCAATTAATAATTTCGATATTACGAGATTTACGAATTATATTACGTACTAGGTGTGCCGGCGACTTCATCCGCTTCGAAACTTATTTAAAAAACAGTGATGATTAGGTATTAAAGTCATCTAAATGTATGAAGTCCATAAGTAATTATTTACTTTTCTCTGGTACTTACGGCGCGTCCTTGTTAAAATTACAATAACTTTTGAAAATACGATTTGAATGAAACAAAGACTAAATTATTCTCGAGGATATGCTTTATGAGGTTTTATTGTGAACCCAGTACTTTAGCAGTCATGCGTGTTCATACAAACAAACATATAGTCAAACATTTCTAAAAATGATTTAAATGTACTTTATTACTTACTAACTCCTGCCCGCGACTTCGTCCGCGTCGAACAGTTACTATGGGCTAACGCCAATACGCAGCGGAAGCTCTCAAGAGGAAAAATAATCCCGATTTTGAAACAATTTTTATGATCCTCCGCTCCTATTGGCCTTAGCGTGATGATATATGATGTTTTACATCGTAATAAAAATTTAAAGTCACGGATCGTACTTATCGTTTTAAATAAAATAAATATAGCAAGATTTAATATATACAAATATCGCTGGGAACAAATTCCAATACAACATACTAAGCATATGATCTCAAAATAAATTAAAAAATCTTCAAAGTCCATCCTCCCACAGGAATGAGATTAAAAAGAACAAAATCTTTCATGTGTTTGGAACTTCCTTTACGGCTGAGTCATTTGCGTTTTTTTTCAACACTAGCTTCAGACCACTGTTTCATCCACTTACATTATAAAATAAAACGTTTATTATGATTATCACTTTACCAGTTTTGCATGCAGCTTCGCTCGCATTATTATAGATTTGGTCTGTCCTTCGGAAGTATCTGGTACGCTTTTTTGGGTGACATGTATTCTATCACTGACTTTTCTGTATACCTCACAATGTATATGAAAAATTTCTTGATCTTCGATTGATTAGTTACGGCGTAAAAGTATAAACCAATGGTCCTCAAACTTTTTTGTCTTTTTTACTGTACTGTGTAGACTCCCTATCTTTTGAATAGCTTTAAATCCAACCACAAAGCGAGTAAGTATTAAATGAAATCTAATGTAATCAAATATGATTAATTAATTAATCTTCTACTATAGAATTCATAATAATTCAATGCTGTCATTAAAATAAAATTTTCAACAAAAGTACTTATAAAATAAATATTATATATAATATATATTAATTAATCACATCATCGATCAGAAATTTTCTCCTAATTGATGTATATAATCGTGAAATTGTTTGAATCTATCTCCATACCTTCATCAAATTTTAAGAGTACTGGCTTATATAATATTCTTTGATTACAAACGTACTGTTATATTTTATTATTCTATTTATAGAAATTTACAATTTACGTCACGTCATGTTTAATTGGAGTTCACTATCGTCGACCCCCTGACTTTGTTTTTGTTGACCACTTGAAGTTCCGAAGTATGTAAGTAAACAAACAAACTCACTTTCGCATTCATAATGTATTAATAATTACTATATATCATATCGCAAAAAGGGCTACATTTCTTTTGTTGGTCTTTTTGTTCATTCGTGAGCTTGTGACTCGAAACCCATTGAACTCATTGACATGATTCTTATTGTAATCCAGATGTTACCTTTTATTTTGTTTTGGAAATCGATCTTCTAGATTATCTGCGATAGTCGAGTATATTACAAGTGTAGTGATATAATTTCAATGTTCTAACAAAATGGTGGCCGTCTTATTACTTCAAGTCCATTTCTCTTGTGCACAATAACCGAACTATATTACGTAAAACACAACCAATATTACAAAATGGAGCCAAATAACACGAGATTATGAATAAAATATAAAATCCACTACATGACAGACCAAGATCCCGCCAAAAACTCTAATTGCCACTTAAACATATTTTTTGTCGACTGAAAGTAGGCCAATGTTTTAAAAAACGTATAAACCTCTTTGACAGTTGAAGGATTTATTATTTTTGTTTAATTTTACGATGGAATAATAAACGAGTATCGAATGAGGTCGTTCAACTCTTAGACGTGAATCTATTTCTGTACACACAGCCATCTCGAATGGGAATCGTAAAGTCTCGCCAGTTAACTAGAATTACGTACAATTATTGGGTAAGAAAGATATGCTTAACGCTAGCTAGCTCTTTACACTGGTTTCTCCTATATTTGTAATAAGCTATAAGTATGCTTTACGTTATTTTGACAAAAGTACTCAGTTTTGTGTTTTGTAGGCCAAAATGGCAATAAATTTTGTAGCTGTGTGGGTATCTTTTACACTTATTCTTAATAACTACGCTATAGATTTTGATGCCGTTTTACTAAAGATTTATGTACATAATTTATGAATACTAACGGGCGTGGTGGACGGTTTCCCGCCCTGATAATAAAAAAACCCTTAACAAATTATATAACTAAACCTTACCATAAATTATTTTATTCACTAGTGAAAACAGCATGAAAATCCGTTCATTAGTTTTAGAGTTTATCATGAATAGACAGTCTGACGTGGCAGAGGTCTTTGTTTTGTAATTATTATATCTACGAAAAAAATCAATCCCATGATTTATAATCGAGTTGCAAAAAGTAAAGTTAATGTCGAAGTAATTTTCACCTATTAAGAATTCATTCTTATTGATTTAAATAAGTTACTTACACTGGATATAAAATATAGAACAAAACTTCTATTATTATTCTGGAATACATCGAGATCAAATTACGTCTAAATCTAAAAGACTAACTTGTGTAATGTAACATTTTTCGATTTGATGAATTGTTAGTATTAAAGTGTGAAAAAATAGATCGGATCGTATATTAAATATATTAAAGATTTTAACACTACAAAACTGCTATAAAAATAATTATGTACCTTATTACCAAGATACAACTGACTTCGTAAAACATCTAAATATATAAATAAAAAAGCCCAGTCTCATGATATTTGTCCACGATAAACTCTGAGACTGCTGAACCGATCTTCATGAAAGTTGGCATCTATGTATAACTTGGTCCAACTTGAGAGATAGAATAATTTATTTTTCAATTAATGGCATGAATATTTTTGAATTACAAATTAAATTATTCTCAATGTTGATTATCATTATTAATTGTAAGTTTCATCAGTTTCGAACAGATGGCGCTTTATACTAGTTTGTTAACAGAAAACTTTAGGACCGATTGTTATAGATATCACATAAATGGCGCCATGTTTTAATTTAGACAATAGTTTATCATAACTTTAATTCAACATGTTATAAATAGGCCACAGCAACGCGTGACCGTGTCAACTAGTATGTGTGTATCTCAGTCGCTTGGACACCTATTATGATTATTATTGGGTTCGTGCAAAGCCGCGGCCGATAGCTAGTGAAGATATAAAAAAAACGTGAAATAAGTTAGGCAACACAATAAGTATGTCATCATGTGACAACTGTTAGAAATTAATTGAAACAAAAACAATTATAACTCGACGGTTTCAATTAAAAGTGATTATAAGAGTTGTTAGTGGAATGGCGATCCATCGTACTCGCGACATTCTTTAGCCCACATAAAATGTGTCACTCCCCTCATCTTGTATAGTGTGTGGGCGATAAATCTGTTTATCAGTCTTTACTCTGGTTCAAATTGAATATAGATTATTTCTACTACCATATATATATCTTCACTAATCTGTAGTTATGTTTCTACATTTTTTTTTTACTTTAATGATAGTTGTCTATCATAAAAGCCTCTGGTTACGATAAATATTTAAAAATTATTTGTCTGTCTATTTGCATGTCCGAATTTAACTCAAAGACGATCTGGACGATTTTTATGAAATTTTGTACATGTTTATATTATTTGTGAATTGATAGAGTATTATAATTATTAGACATATATTTAGAAATGGGAAAAGATGTCATGTTTTAATAAAGTAGAGTTTAAAATGATATGTGTATGAGAAGTGCAAGCGGAGCAGAGGACGGTTGCTAGTCTATACATGTATCGTTAAGAATAACAATAACGTATTATAGCCTAGCGCAACCAGTGGCGAGTTATACGATGACATTTTTTAATTTATTTTATATCTAAGGAGGCAAACGAAAAGGTGGGTCACCTAATGTTAAGTGATCACCAACGTCCACAGACACTAGCAACACCAAGGAAGTCGCAAGTGTGTTGCCAGCCTTTGTATGCTGGAGAGGGAGGGGAAGGGGACGGGGAAAGGTAGGTGGGTCTCCGGTGCTCTCACTGACCGAACGAAACGCCAAAATGCAAGCAATATTACTTCACGTCGGTTTTCTGTAAGCAGGTGGTACTACTCCGGGCGAACCGACCCATTCATATAAAAACCTTCGTGAAAAAAAAGTGTGCGACGTCATGTTGTTCATTCACTATTAACTAGATGGCGCTAAAGCACAGTAGCTTGTATACCGCACAAACGATACTCAAGAAAATTGATATATACAGATATTTAATCACGGAGAATAATATTACATTATATCCATTTTGTTACAACTGACCTACTTATCACAATAAATAATAAGAAAAGCACACAGCCAGTAAAATATAAAATGACTTGTTATAAGGCAATCATATATTGGTATAGGAATATTTAAAGTGTTAAACTTTAGATTTTAAAACTCAATTCCAAAGGTAATGATAAAAATGAATACTCAAGACAAATATGAAAACGAACTATTATAAGCAGTTTATTTTGAACTTGTGGTTATCAAAGAATTAGTTTTTTATTACTTTAATTATTTTTGATATCGACTCTACTGCTTAAATCCTATTTAAAAGCTTAAATGTATGTAATGGAGATACTACTATGATAAATCCTCTATCTGCGAGGAAAGGTCTCAACTAAATCGGCTTAGGTTTAACATAGATTATCTCAGACAAATAACAAATACTATATTTTTTTAGTATTTTTAGATTTCAAACTTCGTAAATGAATAATACGATGAATTTACTGCTTTATTTTAAGTTGGATAATGAAATAGGTATGGTCTCTTCGTTACTGTTTTGAGATTTGAGTCGTTAGATTTCAAAATAAGCCAAATTCAATATTAGCCTTCCTAATATTTTACATTATTTTCCAAGATGTTCAAATTTTGTACGTACAGAATATAAATTTCATAAAAAAATAGAAAACCTTATGAACAGCAAAATATGAACGATTAAAATGGAATTTAGCTCATTTGTTAATTGCTCGATTATTTTTCAAATAACTGCATTAGATTCTATTATGTTAAGTAGCTATTTACATTAGCACATAATTAATTACAAAATAACAGTATCCGACAGAACACTTAAAGATACTAATAGTGTAATTTATACTATAATCAATATCGGTTAAAGTATAAACCTGACCTTAAGAGTCTATGATAATTATTCAAAAACAAAGAGATAACTATTTCTAAATGTTAAAGATCGTTAACCGTGATCCGACGAACTAAGTGACATTCGAAACGATTTGAAAGTTGAGATTATTTTAGAATGTCGTATCGCAATATTTTTAGGCTATTTCATTTTAAATATACAATATAAATATATAGTATCATGATGTTTGTCCACGATAAAATTCGCAACTGATATTCATGAAAGGTTGGCATTTATGTGTAATTTGGTATAACTTGAGACACAGGATAATTTATATTTCGATTAATTATCTCAATATTTTTTAGTTACAAATTAAATGATTGTCAATGTTGATTATTTTTATTAATTGTAAGTTTTATGAATCTCCAACAGATAACGCTTTAAATGCCGCTGGCGGTAGGTGTTAGAGCCATGCTGAAGCGGCTTTAGCAGGAATGGGTCGGCTCATCCGGGGTAGTATCACCCTCTCACAGAAAATCGACGTGAAGTAACAGTGTTTGCCATTGTTGCGTTTCGTTCCGTCAGTGAGAGCACCGGAGGCCCATTTCTCCTCTTTCCTTCCTCCCCCCATCCCCAACACAGGCTGGCAACACACTTTCGACTTACTTGGTGTTGCAAGTGTCTATGGACGGTGGTTACCGACCTGTTCATTTGCCTACCCTATGATATAAAAAAAGAGTTTATTTACAGAAAACTGTAGGACCATCTGTTATTACTTCATAGATAGCACTACGTTTTAATTTTGAATTTATTGTTCTGTAACCGAGCCACAGCAAGTCGTGGCCGGATCAGCTAGCAGACTATTATATAAATTATTTTCTACATTTGAACGTTTAAATGAATAACAAATCAAATAAAACAGATATTCTAGTAAGTTCACTGCGATATATTAGAGTTCTATGCAAGTATGAGCATACAACGCCTTCGCTGTTCAACTCACTCTATAAATAGCAATGAACGGATCCATTTTAAAAGCGAAATAATCGACCGAGTCCTTAAATTAGACATTTATTTTCAAAGCCGGATGTACTAGGTTCGGATACTGTGTTGTGACATTTTTTTATACCTTACGTTTTTAAAGTTTGGTTACAATCTCATCAGATATTATATTATGTCGCGGTCTAAGATGCTAACATGCTTAACTCAATGATATTATAAATAAATCATTGGCTTAACCAAAATAAGGTCTAACTCATAAGTATAGCTGTCGGAATATACCTAAAGATTCTTGGTGACAGATTTTCAACTTCGCTCCAATGATATACATTATTACAGCCATTGTCAAGTAGGTGATATTACAAGTTTCTTGCTATCATTCCAATGTTTTATCAAGATGGTGTAACTCTTGTTAGAACATTCCAGAGAGTTCTTGTAGTACGTCAGAATCCATCCGTTGTATTATTTCCCATCTACTTCACTTACTCCCACTAACGAACTATATACCAAACACCACCAATATTACAATATATAAAGTCAAATAACACAAGATTAATCTTAATATATATAAATCTCCTGTCGAGATGTTTGTCCGCGATGGACTCCTAAACCACTTAACAGATTTCGTTCAAATTTGCACGCAATATGCAGTTTGGTCTAACTTGAGAGATAAGATACCTTAGATCTGTAATTATAGTCGCAATTTTATTTTATTGCAAATTATTTGTCTATAATTAATTGACAGTCACAATTATCTGTTAACTCCAAAAGATTCTAACAGATGTCGATACTTTTCGACTGGATTGAGTAAGTAATCAATAGATGGCACTGCTATGGTAAACCGACAACCGCGTCATATAAGCTACAATTCAATAGCATGATTACCACGTGTTAAGGATTTTTTTTAATTATTTACGCAGGACAACGTCTGCCGGGACCGCTAGTGAAATATAAAATTCACTACATGGCAGACTAGAATCCCGTCAAAACCTACAATATTTATACTACCATAAATTGTTTCAGTTTCATGACTTTTGCTTATTCAATACAAATGTCTTTAAAATCTGTTATATTTTGTTTGCATTTTTGGTAAAATTTTATAACAATTCCTAGATACTCTTCATTGCGAAATGAAAATTATTTTTTGATGTGATACTTCTATAGACACGGGTAAACCTTATTGTTGGCTTAGCGACGTGGCAACGCAACACATGAACTATTATTATGCACTATTAACAAAATACTCAAATATATTTGAAACCCTATTAGCATAAATATAAAATTCGTATTGTTTTGTCGGCCACTCGTTTTACTAATGTTACGCGGCACGCGCCGACGACCTAGCGCCCTTTGAGAAATGCCGCCAAACACACCGCGCCTGCAGCTTGTTAAATTTATGTTCCTCAATATCAATCGCAGCGCCACCTACCGGGGCCATTTATAAATCTAAACCATTTTAAAATCTACCTGAACATACACAAAAAACATCATTAAAATCTGTCAAGCCGTTTAGGAGAATTCAGTCACATACATACGGACAAAAGAATTTTATACATAAGGATCTATTTATTTATTATAAAATTCAGAAAAAAAATTAAAATCATAGACAAAACTACAAATGTATTAATATAAAATGTGACTCCAATTTATATCGTATCCAATTCTATTAATGTGAGATTTAGGATTTTTCACGCCACCTTCAGAAGAACTGTCATCTCCAGCTTGAACAGGTTTGTGTAAAGACTCGCCTCATTGTTCTACAGTTGTCATAGACATCTGTTTCGAAGGTCTGTCGGCGGTTGTTTGTGATATGTTTTTGATAGGTATCACAACATCCCCTGAAGAGACAGCTGGTATGGGGTACGATTGGTGAGGTACGAATGGGATTATCCATTCGTTGATTATTCTCGCGTTAGTGTAAGCGAATACAGCGACCCAAATGATCTGAAAAGAAAAGTTTGTTTAAGTCCTCGGCTGATCTTTAAGACTCATATCTCAAAATGGCGAATCATGTTGTTTAGGCGCATTGGGTGGTATTTTTGACAGGAGATAAATTTATAATTTCTCGTCATAACATGCTAGCAAGCGTGACGGAATGTATTGCGCTTGTGCGGTTTGCGTCAGATTAGAGACGGCATGGCATGTGTATATGTTATATTGGTATTTTCCAGCTCATTATAATTTTGATCGATTAATAAACTTTATAAGAATGCACATAATTATTGGGCCGTATGCCAATAGATGCAAAAACCAGACTATTGTTAATAATTTCAATATTTGGAGTTTTTGGCGGGATTTTAGTCTGTCATGTAGTGGATTTTATATTTTATTCATAATCTTGTGTTATTGGACTCTATATTTTATAAATTTGGTGGAATTTTACGTAATCTAGTTAGTTTATTGTGCATAAGTGAAGTGAATAGAAAATAATACCACGGAGCATGAAATTCTGAGATGCCACAAAAACTTCCTAGCAGGTTCTAACAAGGGATCCACCATCTTGTTAGAATATTAACTCACACGACGCAATATTGAAGTGATTGCACGACGCTTGTAATATTATCGACTACGTGACGATGGCAGCAATAATCTGAAAGATTAATTGCTAAAAATAAAGTAAAAAAACAAAAAAAATTCAATATACACATTAAGGAATTGAAATAATTCACAATATAATTAATTTAAGGATTCAAAAGAGAACAGTTATTTCATTGTTTCGAGTTTTCACTTCTATCGGCAGTTCTTATGACTGTCTCGAATTTTTAAAATTATTAATAGATTAATTTTAGGTAAGTATCTATCTTTGTCCCTAGTTTCCATCTAATAATAGTTTTTATAAAACCTTATCTAGTGTTGGTAAGAATCTAAAGGAATGTTATAAATATAAATCCAATACATTTATCTGAATGAATTTGTGTTTTTGTTTTTTACTTAAGGGCAATTAATTGATTAGTTTAGCAGTAATAACTGAAGTCTAGGTATTGTAAGAACAATGATAGTAATTCAATTTTATGTTTTTGTCTATACTAATATTATAAAGAGGTAAAGTTTGTGAGGTTGTGACGTTGTAGGGAGTAATCTCAGGTACTACTGGTCCGACTGGAAAAAATATTTCAATGTTCTATAGCTTATTTATCGAGAATGGTTTTAGGCTATAGCATCACGCTAAGACCAATAAAGTATGTTTACAAATCGGGGCGTTTTTTCCTCTTGAGAGCTTCCGCTGCGTGTTAACGTAGCCCAAAATATCGATTCCACATGAATGAAGACACGGGCAGAGGCTAGTTTATAATAAAGGTAAAATTGACTCACCAGAATTCTCATTTTGTTGTCTCGGAAGCTTCGATGGATACTAGATGCTCTCAACAGCTCACACGCCATATTTATAAGGTGCCCTATATACAATTTGTTTATGGGACAAACAAGCTGAACTGTGTATAGTTTTACTGGTTCGAGAAAAATAAAATAATGAGTCAGAAGGTCGGAACAATGCGGAAATGCAGGGCTTCTTGAGGCGTTATACTGCTATCTTGTTTGTATTCTTCTTACTATTTAAAATGATTTAATGATTCCTAGTTGCGTATTACATACTAGTTACTCACCCCAGCTTCGCACGGTACTATCAAAGAGAAAGAGACGAAATCTAGTTTATAAAGTACGGCCCTGAAACTAAATAAAAAGCAAATAAATCTCAACAATTGAACATTAATCTGTTAATTATATTATCGAAGATCTGTCTTCTGTTTACACATTCACAATTTGTTAACTTTTCATATGATTATTCAAATATTTTCTGTCATACAATCGTTATCTTGACAATTAGACAGACAGAAATGAAAAATGAGCAAGATAGGTGCCATTTTCAATTGGAAACGCCTATATATTTTCGTTAAATGATTTTCAATGTATAGATATATACACATATATACGTTTATAAATATATATATATATATATATATATATATATATATATATATATATAAATGAATTTTAGTATCTTTATATATATAATTATTCTATACGTGTGTGTGTGACTGAACTCTTCCTAAACTGGACAGATTTTATGACATTTTTTGTCTGTCTTCAGGTGGATTCAAGAATGGTTTAGATACACAATTCAATTCGGTAGTTAGCGCTGTAGTTGAATTTCTGGATCTTTTTAATTATCAAGGCAAGACAACATCCGCCTGCTAGTATATATCTAAAATTGATAGTCCGGTCAAGCTGTAAAACCCTTTCAAGGCCAATAACGTACTCAGTTTGAAAAAAAAACGAATAACATTTGAGCAATTGAATACTAGTATAACACCCCCGGGTGTTTAACGATAAATAATGTAAAAATATGGGCGAATATGCCAGAAAATTTTAAATTATTGGACTAGTGAATAACAGAGTATCGTTAATAGATCTCCGGTCTGCCCATAGGTAATAATAACACGAAAATAAACACAAAGTACGTTATATTATATAAACATAAATTTCTAAATATCATTACTAATAGTTGCAAGCCCGCTTCGCTAGGAGTTAATTTACAAAATTAGTGTGTTTTGCTTTTATGTTCAACAGATGGCGTAGTACAGCATAAATGAGTTTATTTTGGTGATTTAAAATTGTAAAAAGATGAACATTTTTATTTATATATACTTCCTTTAGCAATATATATGTTATAGTGTATTATATTGGAGTTGTATTTATTATTTGCTTACAGTAGGCACAGTGTATATTACATTGCTCAAATGTTTATAGTTTATTAGTTAAAATTAAGAATAATTCAACGATACTTCGTATGTTCATATCCAACTATATCTGTAATGTAATAATGAAGAGGTCCTACGTTGTTTTACTACATAGGTTACGTTCTGGACATTATCCGTCACAAAAGTTTGAATATTTGATGAAAAAAATCCTTCACCAATTTGTACAACATGCGGAATTATAGATGACGTTCACCATTTTCTGCCGGAATGTGGCAAGAACAATAATGGTAGAATAAATTTAATTAAAAAATGCAATTTAAATAAACTAGATATCGGTATGTTCAATAGTATTTTAGCCAAACCTTCGAGTGAGGTTGCTAAAATGCTATGTGAAATGAGTGAAAGATGATTTTATAAAAGAGGATGTACGGAAGGGCTTTAACGTTAGCATAATTAGGTTATGATGGGGCTGATATGACTGAAGTCAAAAGCCCCTAAATGAATTAATAAATTTAAAAAAAATATCAAACTATTTAAGCTACAGACTCCGTTAAGCCCGTTGAAAAGACTTGACAATATGTTAAAAGCGACATCTAGTGATTATATTACGTAAAAATTAAAGTGTTGTTTATGTATAGTTGTTTTGACTATTGTCCTTAAAAGTGCTCAGATTAGTTACAATATAGTTTAATAGATGGCGGTAGTAGAGCAAATATGAAACGGTTTATCTTTTTCACGATTTTTGGCGGGAACATATTATTCGATCTAACAATATAGTTTGTTTTACATAATGTAAATATAATATAAACTCAAATTTTTAATTCATGAGCGATTTTCAATATTTCTCGATTCAATATTTTATTTATATTCATGACTTATTAAAGTCTGTGGCAAGATGGCTGCCTATCGCTAGGTCTTTAATATTTTACAAGAAACTAACAATAATATATGCATATGGAAAAGCATCAGACAAAAATACTACTTGCAATCAACACATTTTCTTGCGTAACCTCTAGAGTTAAAACTTTGTCAGGTGGTAAAGACATTAATATTGCGACCAAGATAAACTAAGTGCTTGAGTTGTATCATTGATAAGTATTTGGAAGTCGTTTGGATGTTTTAGATAACATGTGTAGTGTATGAGTGTAATTCCAATTGAGTACCGTTCCTGCTGGCTGATGAAGGACCTCACGATTGAGGTTATTTCATAAAAAAAAAGCAATTGTTAGCCTGCGTGGTTTTAATTTTCATGTTCCCCGTGTCTAGCCAGCACGCAATAACTCGCTCGCCGTTCATACGTCGCGCTCTCATATAACTATTTGCTTACCATGAACCTGCCTTGCATGCCTACATTGTGTCCCTACAAGTATATCAATCTGATATTTTTCGGAATTCGCTTACATTTACGAATTTTAATTAGCAACATTATCTGACGCTCAAAGAAAACATTATTACGAAATCTGAATCTCGGAGATGTTTTTATAGTATCACTGTGAAAAAATACAGAACTGTAGATTTCTCAAAGTGTAATCGCCCATACGTTGTGGACTATAGTGGTGATTATGCCCATACTTTCCTTAGGGAAGAGGTCTATGGCTCTACAGTGGGTGATGATAATGTACTGGTTATAACATATGACATAATGGCTACCTTATACCTTATACCAAGCAATTTAGTAGATAACAGTGTATGAACTATAGAAATGTAATCAAATAGAGCAAATCATTTAGTGAAGCCGATCAATTTCGTTGTATTTTTTTTTTCACTGAGTAGTGTCTCTCACCACGTGTCACTGCTTACTCATTCATCTGCTAAATAAGTCCGAACCTGTCGTTTTAATTGAATTAATGAGCTGCCGCAAAATGCTTTTTCACTGAAGCGAAACCACCAAAGAAGAGACATCTTTAAATTTTGTTTATTCTTATTTATAACAATAATGCTGGAATCTTCTATTAATCTAATGTCGTACCCGTAGTTCTTTATATCTTTATTATACAAAATTCTTCATGCACCTCTTTAAAAATAGCGATTGCCAGTAACTTTAATAGCTTATTATTTATGTAAGATATCTACAGGCGAGGGTAAACCTGATTTTTGGCGTGGCGAGTGTGTGAGATATGGCGACGCAATACCGCACTGATCTCGCATACGTATAGTGTGTACAGTGTTGTTTACTACGTTACAAATTAAGATGTTTTACATCTGCCAGGCGTCCCGTGATGGCTCACAATTTTTATTACGTTGAATGTTCATATTACAGAACATCACTCTTTTGTGTATTGTATTCGATCGTATTGCGAAAGGTTTGTGGGTAGTAACGAGTATTTTACTGACTAAATTAGTCGGTACTCGACTTAATTACTAGCCTAGTATGGACAAGGCTTTAAGTTATAAAAGGGTCTCGGTACCCGTTCCTTCTTAATAGGGCCCTATTCTAACGCCCCGTAGTGAAGGGAAGAGGGAAGAAATCCCTTTATCCTTACCGTAGTGATTTAGGAACGGTTTTTTTCGATATTTAGCTGTTTGCAACTTGTACATTAAGAAAGGGGAACACAAACCTTTCTACTTAACAGATATCGCGTCCATAACTTAGAAGGGTCCGGAATAAACGCTCAGCTAAATTTAATTCCCATAATAACAGAAATGTTTTTTTGGATGATGGTTGAAGTGAAAATTTCTTTAAGCGTATTGAGCGGTATTTTTAGGAGCTTATTAGAATCTTAGCTACGTAAGCATTAATAACTGTATATTAAATTAATACATCGTGATAATTCTTTTTTTAGATAATAACCACGTCTGTAAGAATTAAAATTAAATAAAATGTATAACTCTATAAAGCAGTTTTTAAGTTTGGACAACTATAGACCTCTAGATATTATTTATATAGAAAATGAAGTTATAGAATTAAATTATCTTTTTATTGGTAACAACATATTATATACTAGCCTCTGCCCGCGACTTCGTTCGCGTGTTAGATACACGAACACTAACACGCAACAGTTCTCAAAGGGAAAAAACATCCCGATTTTAAAACATTTTTCATATGTGCTCCGCACCTATTAGTCTTAGCGTGATGATATATAGCCTATATCGATGAATGAGCTATACAACACTGAAATAAATAAATTACAAAAAAAATTGAACCGACTTCGATATCAAAAACTTATAAAGCATTGAAAAGTGAAAAATAAATATATTATTAAATTAATCAAATTAAATAAAATATATGAATTTTTGCGCTACCTACAGATATACTGGAAGTCGGTGCCAACCGAAAATCATATCTACATAGGTACGAAGTCCACTCTATACATATATATATATATATGTGTGTGTGTGTGTGTGTATATAATGTAATATACTTTTCTACCTGCAACAAATTTGAAATTTCGGTTGGTACCAACTTCCAATATATCTGTAGGTAGCGCAAAAATTCATATATTTTATTTAATTTGATTAATTTAATAATATATTTATTTTTCACTTTTCAGTGCTTTATAAGTTTTTGATATCGAAGTCGGTTCAATTTTTTTTGTAAAAACTTTCCATTTTTAGTGTATATAAATATATTTATATAGTTCTAATTAATTATAAAATAAGTTCATAACTTGACAAACAAACATGATATTACACCGTACTAGATCCAACTGGTCAAATTAGGTTGATTGTGAACGAATTTCAGAACCTCATCTTTCCTAATGTCCGTTTCAGGGGAATTGCCTCAACAGTCATAACCCCACATGTTAGTCCTCATCAAACGAGTCATATGTACCCAAACACAAGATAGCTTCTGTAAGCCGTTGAGGAGTTCCATTCCAATTTCTCAATTTTCATGATCAAATCAAGATTGATTAAATGATATTCTTATCACTACAACAATTTTTTCCAAGTTTTCATTAAATTTAGCTTATGGGGAAGTTCATTTATTCATATAAGCTTTATTCATCCCTTTATTTTCAACCCTTATGGTTGGATTTTTTGTTAATTTGAAGAACACCTATTCCCAGGTATCGGTAATTCAAATAAAATTGTTGAAATCGGTTTCAAGTACAAGAATATACGTAAACACGAAGTGGGTGAAAATCAAATAAACGATATTTCACCCCCTTAGGGGTTGAATATTTACATGGGACCACCTTGGAGTATAGCCGAATCATACAAAAAAAGAATCATTAAAATCGTTTCACAATTGACGGAGATATCGATTAACATACATGAAAAAAATACATACAACCGAACATAGAACCTCCTCCTTTTTCGAAGTCGGTTAATTATTGAAATCGGACTAGTAGTTCCTGAGATTACCCCCTACAACGTCACAAACTCACAAACTTTACCTCTTTATAATATAATTATTATTATTATTAGTTTAATATATATAGTTAGTATAATAAGTATAGTTTAACAGCCCGACTGGGTCGCAACCACCATGTACATGGCGAAAAAGCCCGTCATAGTGACTCGCTTTTGCGCGTCGCGTTTCGGGATCAGCCTGTGCATATCCAGTACCAGGTGACTTTCGTCATTATGGCCGGCATGACAGCGGCGACCGACGATGGATAATCTGTCTCTCAGTGGTCGCCACTGTTTTTGGATTGTACTATGCTTACCATCAGGTATAGTGTAGTCACTTTGTCGAGCTTCAATAAAAAAAAAAAAAAAGTATAGACTAGCTGTTCAGGCCACGCGTTGTAGTGGTTCAGTTCTTACATATAAATTTAAAATTGAAACATAGCGTCATCTATGAGATACCTATAACAATCGGTCCTATTGTTTTCTGTCAACAAACTAATTTAAAGCGCCATCTGTTCGAGACTGATGAAATTAATAACTGATAAAAATAATCAACAATGACCATAATTTATTTAAAACCTATTGAGGCCACTAATATAAATGATCGTATCTCTCAAGTTGGACTAAATTATACATAAATGCCAACGTTTCATGAAGATCAGTTCAGTAGTTTCGGAGTTCATGGATGAATCTAGTCATAACACTAGATTTTTACACTACAGATTAGGACTATAGGTCTTTTTATTATTATCGGTAGGAGCGTCAGTGTTTGGAAGACTTTTGTTAATTCCAACATCTTTGTAACAATAATAATAATGATTCCATCCGGTCCGATTTTCACTCCATTTTCACAAATAACGAAGAGACACTTCGAACAATATCGTAATGTTTTAAAGAGAAATCTTTTTTTGTATAATTCTATACATATAAAAAGGATGTAAATATAACTTGTCTGTACTTTTTAGATCTCTTAAAAAAATGTTACAGGTGTCTAGGAACAAGTCATAAATTATATTTCAATTTTAGATACGTCATTCAGTCTGTTTGCATGGATACGCAAAATATCGCGTTCAAGATAAAACCTCTTCAAGAATTCATATAGCGTCGTCATCAGCACTTTTAGTATAAAAAAGGTTTTAATTTTAAGATACTACAGTGTAACTTACATTAACTCGAAAACTAAAACGTGTCTATCGCTTGAGGTATGAGACAATAGTATCATAAAACTAAACCCATCAAAACCTCATCTACGACCTAATCTAAGAGATGCGCCTGTTTGAAGTCTGAACGAATAGTGTCTTCAAATCGGGATTCAATATATGAGGTGGTTGTCACGTCCGATGGTGGTAACGACTCCCCAATTCCTCGTATTGTCACATTGTGCTTCAGATGGCCGATGTGTCGGTTATATGTAAATGTGACTCATATCACAACTTGGCTGTTAGCGTGTAACAAGTAACCAGACAAATGCTGTCTTACGTAAAACTTACTAGAGTCATGTCTAAATTGTGTTTAAACACTAATTTTGAGACACAAATATGAAAGCTTACCCTTAAAGTATCCTAGTCCACGTCAATAGGCCATAAGGTGGGAACGTTTTAAACTAATGTCTTTTTTAGATTACATAAAAAACTAGCTGTGCCCATGACTTTGTCCGCATAACACTTTATATAAAAAAATTTATTAATAAAATCATCTGAATGTATTAAGTCCATTTTTAGATAGATAAATTCTCCTTTTCTCTCCTACTTAAGTCGCGTAATCACTAAAATTATATTAACTTTTGATAGAGTGAACCGATTTTAATGAAACCAAGACTAAATGCTATTCTAGGATGTGTTCTATGATTTTCTTGGTCAAGTTTTATAGTAAACATAGTACTTTAGCTGTAATTCGTGTACAAACAAAAAGAAAGACAAACTATTCTAAAAATGATTGAAATGTATTTGATTACTTATTCCTAGACAACATTTTTTTCACAAAGTAAAGACACATTAGATTTACATTCTTATTATATATATGGAAGATGTTATAATTTATTATAAAAAATGAGGTAAATTATACAACCCACCCCGCATGAAGATAACAAATCGTACACGACATAACGGAGATATGACGATAATTTAAGAGAAAACCTTAGGGGATGATTTTCCCAACCCCTGCACCTAAGGGATATTATATTTACGGTGAGTCGTAGGGCTCAGATGAGGGGAGGAAAGCGCTGGGGTGGCAACTTGGAAGCGATTATATTAATGTATATTAAATTGTCACTTGTTTTGAGATACGGTATTAACTATATGTGATGTGCTTAATGTATTTAGGAGTATTTTTGAAGTTAAAACTTTTTAGGCGCATCGAGCAGTATTTTAGGCACAGGATAAATTTATAATTTCACGTCATGACATGCTTGTAAGAATGACTGATCGTTTAGCGCTTGCGTGACTTACGCAAACTAGCGACGCGAGTATAGAGGTCTATGCACATCTAATATTTATATTTTATATTTAAATTGTCCAGCCTATCATATATTTATTATAAACCATATAAAAATGTATATAATTCGTGTCCGGAGTCCCAATAGACGTGAAAACCAGGCTAATGTCAATAATTTCAATGTACAAATTATGAAATTTAAATATATGAAATATTTACTAGAATTTGTTTTATAGTTCAAAACAGAACATAGTCATTCTATTGTATTGGGTTTTATCTTCTGTCAGCAGTCTTTATGACTGTCTTGATTTTGTTTTTTTTTACTTGTGAAAATTCCAATGAAATGCCTTCACCTAAATTCCGAAACTAAACATTTTTGTAGTTGACACCGGCGTCCGTATTCCCCCTACAACTAGTCTCGTGGTTACTATAAAACACTGTGTTATTCCGCTGGTTTTCCTATACCTACGCAGTTATATCGGCGTAGCGGCGTAGCGGGCGGGGTTTACGGCTACGCGGGGCGGCGTAGTATTATGTGTTGCCGTATTAAAAATATTAACTTTACCTAAAATTATTTTGAGTTTAATGTTAATTTTTATACATATAAATGCTAAATACATCCTGTAGCCATGATCGAAATACTGTAGTTCAAAATCATGATTTGTTTCCAACTGCCAATTGAAATTTCTTAATGTTGGAACAAATTCATAGAATGTTATTGTATGTAGGTCAAATTTTTACTCGTTTAATTCTAAACATTGTTGACTGAAACTGAAATTTATAATTACGTTCTGAAATAAATTAATTCCTGTACAAAGTTCTCTCTTCGTTAAAAAAAAACATGGTTTCATTATTTTTAACTTACCCGCTAGCATAATATCATGGCGTTGAAGTGGCGTCATACTTCAGTAAACAATACTATTTTTTTTGCTGTTTATATATAAAAGTGTAATAAAAAAAACCTTTGAGAATCTGTGGCGTCATCTACCATGACTGGTGTTGCCATTCAGGCCATGTTTAATGAGTACCAATTATTGTTTTATACTTGATTATTAAAATAGTTCCTCTGTTTCAGATATATAAAATGTAGCAGGTTTGTGTGTAAAAATCCCTTACTTAGACTTAGTCCTAACTAATATTATAAAACCAACTGTGAATCGGCCGTCATAAATTTTGCATTACATTGTGAGAGGTATATAAAAGGATATAGAATATTTCTTATCTAGCAAAAATATACGGTTCTCGAAGGTCTCAGTGCAAGCGAAGTTGCAAGTATAAGCTAGTATTTTTAATGTATATACAAGTATAGAACCTAATTTTAATTGCTCTAAATACGTATTGAAGCGTTGTGTAACACCAAAACGTAAATACACATAACTAGCAAATTGACGTATTTACTTAATCTATACCTGTCAGTATAGTTGGGTTTACATGATTATGATGTCATAATATTAAGGTACAAAAAGGTCGCACGGTATTTTAAATTACCCGAGAAAGTTCATTCTTGCTACCATGAAAACCTTAACATCGGTCCATAAGTTTATGCATACAACAAAAAGTACTGACTAAATCCCATAGGAAAAGTAAAGAAGAGGTATGGGAATTGTCACAAATCGTTCAGATTTAACCAGCCTCAAATTTAATTTATGTTATTAAAGCTAATCTTACTTGATTAATACTATAACTATATTATAACTCAGTAATGAAAATAAAATTAGAGTTAATATGCTTGAATCCAGTTGGGAATGTTATAAACCCTGAACTTCCAACAATGTCGGGTCGTTCAAATGAGGCGCGAAGAATTATCTCTACCTGCCTACATGACGGCAGAGACGATAGAGTTTATTACTGAAATATAATAACTCTACTCTCCATGATATGTTTAATAAGAGCATTCTATACTAATATTATAAAAAGGGAAAGTCTGTGAGTTTGTGACGTTGTGAATTGTGACGTTGTAGGGGGTAATCTCGGGAGCTACTGGTCCGATTTGAAAAATTCTTTCATTGTTATATAGCTCATTTATCCTGAATGGTTATAGGCTATATATCATCACGCTAAAATCAATAGGAGCGGAGCAACAATGAAGAATGTTTAAAAATCGGGGCGTTTTTTCCTCTTGAGCTTTCGCTGCATATTAGTTAGTCGAAATTAACTATGTCCATGCGAACGAATTCGCGGGCAGAGGCTAGTATAAAATAAATGTAAAAATCATAATCAATATTACTTTATTCAATTTAGGCCCTGAGAGGGCACTTAAGAACATCAAAACTACCACCGGTTCGGAATACAATCCAGTCATCGAGAAGAACCGGCAACAAACTCAGTCTGATTAATCTTTTCATGATACATAGTTCTATTGATATAACTAGTTACATTGGTTTTTGGTGCACAAAGATTGGCGTAATTTCTAGACATCACCATGATTCACATGTTGGTTCACCCTATATTAAGCCTTTAGACATTAAAATCTGTTTGGCATGGTGTTTGAACTCACTGTCTGGCTAATGGATAATGTGTTTTGGGACTATGTTGTAAAACCTAATACTATCATCTAAAAAACTGTTGTCTTAGTGAGCCATAAACATGGAATGACCAATTTCTTGCTTTTTCTAGTATTTAAATTACGTTGGTCTAATATTTAATCCTTTAATAATAAATCTCGTTTGCAACCACTACAAAAATGATTACCGACAAAGTGGGAAAAAATTTCCTTCAAAACTGACCTCCCCGTTCGAACGTTCAGTACAAAACGGACCGCATCGCGGTTCGTACGCGCCGCTCGATTAACGAGGTCCGATTAAACGAAATGTAATATTCATTTGTATTTAAAAACCAAATACTTATCATAAATATTTCCTTTTAAATATTATAATGAGTAAATTTAATTTCTGATTACGCATTTATATACCTTATTAGAAGCGATCAAATCGATATGAAAGAATTGATTTTTTTCCCGTATACAGTAGCGATTTGAAAAGCTGTGGTTCGGTGAATTCGGGCTTGAATTATAGGGGGGAAGGGGTGGTGTATTATAATAGTTCGTTTTTAATACGTGATACTTGTTCGTGAAAAGGGTTTTATCCGACGAGAGAAATGATATCCTTCGAAAACCGTAATTTCAAATTATGAAAGTGTTTTACGCTAGTGATTGCTAAAAATTTACAAGACGTGGGACAATCATCAGATCTGTTTTATTTTTTGGCATCGTCCGTACGTATGTTTCTGAAATAATATTTTTACAATGAGATTGTTTAAAAGGATAAATAATAATGAATTTCATATTGAAAGTTACTAACGGATCCCAGGTGGATATTCCACATACCAGATGGATATTCCGCATCCCAGGTGGATATTCCGCGGCACATACTTGAGAAAAACGCTGGTCCAGAGTTCAGAGAATCCATGGTATTTATTTGAAACTTACCTGATAAGATATAATACTTAGGTACGACTGGATCACCAATCACTAACCATAGTGATGTTTAGCCGTGTCTCGTATCCGTGATTTGGTCTGTTTAGTATACATTAAGAGGCTTGCAGGACAACTCGACATTGATGATTGTCGATGGATTATAGATTAATTTATGGTCACCGTCATATCGTGTGAATGATAATGAGATGAAGACCTCATAGCATACCGGTATAGAGACATATGAGTCAACGCGCTAAAATTATAATTTTTTTCTTGGAGTACACAATGTCAAATTATCAACATCAATTTCAAGAGAAACTCAAAGATATAACTTTTCTAATTGTAGGAATGTGCGAAATGATAATTTCGCTAGCTTTTCCAAATTATAAACTGTGATTGAAAAATTTGTTATAAAAAATATAAACTAAAATGCTACTTAAGATTCCCAGCCTTGGGCAAAATACAACGGCGTTCATTGAAATAAAATGGTATAATTTAATTTTTTTTACCTTACTCAATATAACGTAAAATTCATGTAGATTATAAGGTAGACCGGTGAAGCTGTTAAGGCGTTGTTAGGTCAATAGCGTAGTGAGATCGAAAAAAAAGTGTAGATTACAAGAGAATTAACTGAAATTATAAGTGATTATTCTACGAAAATATTATCTGATTTATGGTCTTTATAGAATATACCATAATTTTTTGCGGTTATTTTACTAATTCTTGTGTTACAATTTTCAACATTTTTGTATATAGCAAGTTTTAAAGAATGAATCAGGTTACTCTTGGTTACATTGACGCTATCATACTATAAAATGATTCCTAATTTTTGTGTTATAAGTGATAATTTTAGCAGCTCTATCCGTACACATGATGTTTACTTTTCACAAGACAAAAATGGTAAAATTTAAAAAAATCTGTTTCAAAAAGATTTTATATTCCATAATTAATAACGAGGTTGATGCCTTTACTCAAATTTCTTTTTCTATCTTCTATATTTTCAATACATGAACACAATGATATTAGTTTTAAAACATCATTGCATGAAAACATCCAATTTTATTAGATACTAGCTGATACCCGTGACATTGTCTGTATTTCTTATTTTTGATAATATCGTCAAATATTATGTAACAAAGTCGTTTTATATTTTTATCTGTGTGTTAACATTTGGGAATTTGATTATATAAAGTAGAAGAAAATCGATGTATTCCTATATTGTAAGGAGTATTCGGGCGCTTATATTGAAAACTTATTAGTCACTGTGTCGGGTTTATTTACAATGTATTTGCTAGTAAGAAATCTGTTGAGATGATGAGATATCTACCGAAGTAATCCACGCTTGATTACTGGCTTTCTACAAACAGATTCTTAGATCTCCCAATATTTTTTTTAGCGTAATCTTGGAATGTCGTGTTGTGGATTTTATATTTTATTCATAATCTTGTGTTATTTGGCTTTATATTTCGTAATATTGGTGGTATTTTACGTAATATAGTTCCAACATTGTCTACAACTGAAGTGGATGGGAAAAAATACAACAGTGCGTAGATGCTGATTTGTCACAAAAACTCGAAAAAGAAAGTTCTAAAAAGACGGCCATCATTTAGTTAGTTTATTGAAATGAACGCAAGAGACTTATAATACATACTCGACAATGTCAGAAATAATCAACTATAAGCTTGGTTGCTAAAAAAAGATTTCTCAAGCTGATAGAACATTATATCTCGATGTTTCATAACAATTTGTATACGAAGTGTTTGAAATTAACTGCTTCTAAAAATATTTTTCC